>VBSM01000605.1:30780222-30871819 GCA_008086735.1 Cheirogaleus medius | reverse complement strand
CCCCCTCATCACACGACCAAAAAACGGAAGCCTCAGGGATCCAAAGCGGGAACTGAGCAGGAGAGAAAGGTCCGAGGAAAAACATACGAAGACGCAAACTCGGCTGGAGCCGCCACTGGACTTTGAGTGCGTGGGAAACCCAGCACAGAGCTAGGGCGGAGGCCGCCCGGGTCAGGCACCCTCCCCCTTTATTGGCCACCTCTTGCATGCAAGCTCTCATATATGGGGTGGAATCATCATGTTTCGGATACAAACAAGCTAGAGCAATACTTCCTCTACACATTCCCCAGTCATTGAATAGTTCACACGCGCGCGCGCGGTCCCAAGCAAAAAAGCAAAGGGGTGTCCAGAACTTAAATGAGTTTCCAGGCCCTGCTCGGCCAAAGTGTGCCTGGTCTACACTCACCCCACCCCAACCTACCCCAGCCACACGGGCGGGACTGAATCCACAGGACATGCCTGAGGGTACTGCAGCATGCGTTCAGTTGTTCCAGATTTCAGAGACCCAAGTTCTTCCAGTGTCATCACCAACTAGCAAAATCAGTTCTCCAGTCTGACTTCTGAAGACGACTCTTTCTCTTCAGGCACTTTTGCCACAACATGTGAGTGGTGTCTCATTCTTCCCAACACTACAAGAGAAACCCTGGAATGGACTATTTTCGCCTTAGCCAAAGGCTTCAGAAAGATTCTTCAGTTGAGAAGAAGACTTTGCCCCAAAAGGTTTTCGAAGAAGGGGAGGAGAGGGACAATTGAACATTCTCAAGCAATGTCCAGTCACGTTGCTGGCCTGGAGGATACAGTTAATTCAGTCAAATATAACACATTATTTTCCTTACCTAATAATACTCAGAAATGGTGATATGTATTTCCTTGGACTTGAGTTACAGTTTGGCAGTAGCCTGCATGGATTCTGTGTGAGCTGTCTCTGGGATTGGGGTAATGAAGCTCTACCATCCACGAATTGGAAATTTTCGGGAGAAGGGGGAAATCCATTATTAAATAACTATTTTAAGATTTTTTTTAAAAAAATCTGGTTTTAATAAAGTCTTCCAATTGAAACTAAATTTTAGTATTTGTTTGAAGAAAGTGAGTTTGGCATTTTGTGGTTTTACTTCTTTTTTCTTTTCTTTCTTTTCTTTTTTTTTTTTTTTTTTTTTTTTTTTTTGGCATCGGTATGTGTGGCTAGCAGTCTAGGTTGTTAAGTTTCCAAGCAGGAATCAGCTTAAAATGCATGGATTCTATTATATGTACAATTTAATCACAAGGTATTTAAAATAGACATTTCCATCTAAAATCCAATCAGAAATCAACACAGTTCCTCCAGGCATTAGATGATCATCTCGATTTTGCATTTGTAAACTGGGAGGAATAAATGTGACTTGTGGATACCAAGAGGTCAAGTACGGCTGCTCAAATATTTTTCTTACAAAATGACGGATTTATTAGACAAATAAGTAGCCCGGCTGATGCAAAACCCCCAGTGATTGAATTTTGACGTTAAGTCAACAACAACTCGAACTACATCAGTGCTTCAAGATTTAGTTATGATGGTAGAGATTACTGAACAAATAAGAGCCAGAAATGAATACAGATTTCTGAAGATCTGCCCCTGGCACCCTCTTCTTGACATTCTCCTCCATATGCTCCCCCTATTCATACTGTATTATAATTAAAGAACTTGCCTATGCCTTGCGATCGGAAAAGAACTTTAAAATAATTAGGCATATTTTCCTGTTTAAAAAAAAAAGAACAGGCTCGGAGAGAATGCCAATTGAGTTTCATAATAAATTTCTTCTTGGCCTGAAAGTCACCGACCATTAGAAGGGAGGGTGCATGCAAAGTGGGTGCCTGTCTTTCTTTCTTTCTCTTTCTTTCTTTCTTTCTTTCTTTCTTTCTTTCTTTCTTTCTTTCTTTCTTTCTTTCTTTTTCTTTCTTTTTCTCCCTCTCTCTCTCTGTCTTATTTTCAATCAGACTCTTGATAACTTACTCTTTCCCTGCCCCCGCTCCCGCGACGTCCCCACCCCTCCCCCCGCTTTCCTAGAAAACATCGTTTTCTAGAAGATTTTAGGATTTGGGCCTTAGTATCCCACTGAAGATCGGAATCCACTGCTAAATTATTAAATAGCCCATAGAATTTTAGTAATATTTAGATTTCACCCCTCCTGGGACAATGGCTGCCGCGCCACCCGCTCTCCCTGGAGCTGGCCATGGTGCTGAAAATCTTGAGTGAATTTCTTGGGGAGGGAGAGCACCATTCATGGAGGCTTTGGAGGAATTATTTATCTTTGCTCTTCATGAAAGGAGGCTTAAATAATTGAGACTACATTTAAACATAAAGCAGTTCATTTCTCATCTATTCATGAAGAAAGGAGACTAATCTGCTCCTAGTGTGAAAATCTGCCTTTTATTTATTCTATGTGTGACTTCCTTTCCACTTGAGTCTTGTTGAGCCAGCTAAGAATCCATTCCTTACACTTTTTCCTTCTCCCTTCTCTTATTCTGGAAATTTCAGCTACAGTTTGGTTCCCTCTAGTTTATGGGACTGCTTATTTTGCAAGGACAAATCTATATTTGATTTTAAGAATTTGTCTGATCAAGGACTTGAGACAATTTCTCTCCACAGCTAGATATTCACTTTCTGGGTATCCAGTCACAAACCACTAGAGGCAATAAACTGGTACCAGATCTTTATCCCAGGTTTTATTTAAATACAGTAATAATTCCACTCCGTAAAATAAGCTGCCCATTCGTGCTTCTGGACCAATTTGTCATATACCCCTGCAATGTACGTATGTACTCCTAATCTGTACAAATGTTTTCATCATGCTGGATTTTCAATCCTCTATTGTATTAGTTGTTTTTCTGGTAAATAAACCTGGAAATCCAAAATTGCTAATCCTAAAATGGCAATAGAATTTACTAAATAGAAGGAATGTTTCATAATTATTTTGCCACTCCCTAGGATTAAATAAGTTGTGCAAATGAAGCTCCTCTACTAGTGAGGAGGATGTAGTTCTCTTTTCATCTTCCTTTTAAAATACTGAATAGTATCTTTAGTCCATCAATACATCTGTTTACAGTTTGCCTGAACTTGTTTCTGGATTTATATTTCAATATGCTCTTTAGGATGCAAAATTCCTGTCAAATTAAAGAGTGCTCATGTCTTGCCCGCTTCCAGCAAATCACTTGCAGCACCTAATAAATCCAGCTGGGGTTCCTTCCATGGCCTGATGCTGCCGAAATCATTATTGTCCTGCCTTGTTTCATGTCAGAGGCCTCTTCGCCTCATCTGTCATGAAACCAATTTCACTTTATTTACATCCATTTGCTAGTTTAATTACTGTGCTGATGAATAGCCTGAAGGAATTAAGTTACGAGTCTTTGGAAACCCAAAGCGACAGATATATGGGCTACCTTTTAACTACAGGGAAAGAAATGAAGGCTAGTGGCATGCACCAAAATTTAAAGATAATAAGTGTTTCTCCCTACCTAGCTACTCTTGAAATTCAGGATGATTCTTTCTTTATGTATTCATCATCTCCTGGATGAAATAGTGTTTTAGAATCCATTAGGTTTACATATTGACTGTAGTTCTCTACAATGCAATATAATTTTCTATTTTTAAAATGTCCTCTTTTACTAAAGAGTCACAGATGATTTTCCAGCCAAACCAAATAATCTAAAGTAGTGGTGTTTTTAAATAAAGACACCTATCAATATTAACCTTTCCATGTAACTGAGCACTTACTTCTATATAAAGACAGATAGATGCCTTTGTGAAAATAAAGAATGTTTAATATCTCCAATCTAATATACAGTACAAAGTACTACATTTTTGCACTATAAATATTGTAACATATCTCACTATATACGTTTTTGTTTCTTATCATTGAGTATAATTTCATAATTATCTTCTTTAATTTATTTTTAAATCATAAATAAGAACATTCTGCTGGCTCTCTCCTTTACATGTCCAATAAAATATAGACTTTGAATGTATGTTAATTACAGGAGGCTTGTGGTGTGGATGAATAATCTATGCTCTGAAATATCTATAAGTAGTCCATCATTTGCATATATATATTTTTAAACCTAAGATCAAAAAGCTTTTCAGTCATTCTATTATTGTATAACTTAACTACTGTAGCATAAGCCTACTAATCATGAATTTAAAATTCATGAAACATTTTCAAGAAAATTCTTTCTTAAATTCTATCACTAATTATACATTTTAAAACTTAAAATTGTTAATCCAGAAATTAAGTCTTCATGTGGTCCATCATCACTGACTGCCAATTAAAACAATAAGTAAATATGCCTGAATTAACTTTTGATTTTATATTTCTCTATCTCCAAGTAGCATTGCAGATGAAAAGAATGTAACTCCAAGGACCTACATGTTTTCCTTTCATTACTCTGTTTCTGTTATAGTTTCTGACATTTAAAAATCTGTTTGATTTCCCTAAAATGAGTTTTAGGCACATGACAAATATATTTATCATTACAAGAAAGAATTTAAATATTTTTCTGATAGACTTAATACACTTACTGATTTATACCATCTTTGTGCTGAGTACATAATTACTTCTAAGGTTGTGCAAACTTTCTAAACTAGTTATTTAACTGAAGATTATTTTAAACATTCAAAACCAAGGGATACTTTTAAACAATAAAGAAATGAAAAAGGTAGAAATGTTCTCATTTCCTTTCCTCCTAAAAGAATTAAACACTAATTTGCCATCCTGTATATTCTGAAGTTTCATTTATCATAAAAGCAGTATAAAGGAAGGGAAAAAATGTAAACACATTATATTTACTCTCAGAAGAACTAAAGAGGGTGAAAACTCTACTGTCTGTGCAGTTATATATTAATAAATTATATATTCATTACAAATCCCCCAGGCGCCTCCCTCTGTGCTCTCCTTACATCCCCTAAACACACAATTTTCCTATTCTCCCCCTACTACTTTTAATAAAGTTCATTCACACACACACACACACACAAAATACATAACAAAAACAACTTTTTTGTACCAAGAGAGTCTTGCCTGTAAAAGTTTTGCAATAAAGGAAACCTAAAGAGGACCTTCCAGGTAAAATTTCCTTCTGTTCAGTAGAACCAGACGCTATGCTAATTCTTTAGTAGACATTTATGAACAGCCCTTTAACTTGAAAGGAAATCTGTATTGGTTGGGTTGTTTTTTTTTTTTTAGATATTTTCATTCTTTTTTAATAAAATAAATGAGAATATGGGGATAGTAAATGCTTTTTCTTTCCTGCTCCCCCTCCCCCATCTCTCTCATTCTCCCCCTTTCGAAAACTCTCTCCTCCCTCTCCAGCTCTTTTTGATTAATAGATCCATGTGGCTAACGGCCTGACATATGGTGTGCGAAGCAGCTTGAGATAGTACCTTAGGCATCCCCTACGGCCATTAACATATTAGGGGCTTATGTGCAGTCAGACAGTCAGACCTCATCGAGAGCCAGCATTTTCAGAAAGGCTGCACCCCAGAGCTGTTTGATAGAGAGTTTCAATAATGCACCACTCTTCAATTTTAAGGGAGTTGCTTCTGGTGCTGAAACACCGGGACAAAACCGGAATAAAGTTTAGAAATAAGACTGAGTTACATTCAACAGCAACAGTAAAAAATGTGCTTACATCTGTTTGTATATGGATATGCACATGGAGGCACAGCTTCAAGCTCACAAACACGCACCAGCTCCTGAGTATTATCAGTAAACAGGCAACGTCAGCTGCCTGGATTTATTTTGTTTAAAGATTTATTTTGCTTAAAGTCTTCTTTATACCCAGAATACTAACAGTACAGTAACAGTACAGTTACTGATAGAGATGACTCAAATGCAAAACTAAACATAGCAGAATGTTTAAGAAAGACATGATTCTGAATCATGTAGTTTGATTTTTTTCTTAGAAGAAATTAAGTACATTTTTATAGCCTTAAAACAAGAAAAACAGGAAGAAAATAATGAAAATTTAACTTTAAAGAATGTAGATCATATTTTAAATGCATTTGCAGATCAAATCCCTGGGGAAGTAACCAATCTTATTCTACAAAATCTGAAAGTTTACAAACAAAAAGTCTTGACAACAACTGTGAAAGGTGGGGAAAGCCTCAAAGATGTATGTGTATTTTTAGATATAAAAAATTTACATATATATATGAATTTTGGACGAGGGAGATGATATTCAAAACAGAAGCATATATTCCACTTGAAGCTTGTTTAATTCACTTTAACCTCGTAACTGAAGCTTGAAATTCGCTTTGCCCATGTTCTTCTCCTTCCAGCCTCCTGCTGATAAACCACTGTACCCCTTTTGAACTGTACTCTAGCTGTTTGCTTGGCAAATAGATGTTGTTCCGCCCTATTAAACCTTTTAGGTAGCTTCATCTTCGGATTTCTCAAATACAGAGTTAATAAGGAGGTGCTTTGATGCCGTTTTACTTTCAAACTATAGCCCTGAGGCATTAAAACGCGCAAAAGGTAACTGGAAAAGTAAATTGCCACGAGCAAGGCGCGCCCTCCCTTTTAAAACCGCTCCTACCCTCTGCAGTGCACTGCGTGGCATCCGAAAATCGCCCTGTTCCTGCACAGAACTACGTCCCGTTGGCAGCCCCTGGGGTTCTGAACTGGTGCCACATTACCAGGAGGGTGACGAGATAGGAGGCACTTTTAAGTTTAAAAGCCCTAGAATCCCTTGGGGGAGGGGAAAGACGGGAGGTAGAGACCAAAAAGCTTTATAAAAGTTGATTCTAGGCAAACGAATATCAGGTGGGAGTTGAAGATTAGGAAATGGCCATGTGTTTAAGCAGCCAGTAACAAAACTTTTGCATAAGGCGTGGCGGTGGTGCGCAAGAGCCTGTTCATAGGCGCTAAGGCTGATTTCAAGACTCGGGTTCAGAATTACACTTTGGAGAGAAGACCCCAGCCTGCACTCCAGCTTCAAATACACTTGATCCCTTCCCCGCCCAAACACACACACACACACACACACACACTTCCTTAGTTTAATATAAGCAAATGAAACAATTGAAACATATCTGTTTTATTTAAAGCTGGTATGCAAGCATCAGCCTCGCAAAGGCGTCTCAGTCCGTCATATTTAGGTACATTTTCAGAAGAAATGCAAGCCCCCCGGGTAATACCTTTCGCCCAGAGTCAAATGATCCTACCTGCTTTTTTAAATGCCTGCATTTCCACTGCTAACTCAACACAGATTGAGCAGAGTGCAGGACAATTGAGCCCCAACGTCAGCCTCAGAGCTCCTTGTCACATTCACCTTCTTTTTCTTTTTCTTTCATCACAACGCTTTGGTGAAGTCGCATAAGTGATCAAAATTAACATAAATCATTATTAGTTATTAGGATTTGCTCTAAATTACACTGTGAATATCGCACCAGCCCCATCTGCCGCCCCTGCTCTCGCAGCAATAGATTGCAGATAAAATAAATGTCCTTACCCCATTAGAAGGTTCCTGTCTCTGTAGCCAAAAGCCAAACAAAAGCAATAAATACCGGGCTTTTTCTCTCCACTATTCAGCTGTGACTCTTTTCATCAGCTCTTCCTCTAGAAAAGCTCAATAGCTGCCTGAAAATATTGCATTTTATATCACCAAAGGGCGATTAATATTGCATTAACTGTATTTAACATTTTTAAGCGCGAGTAATCTACAATGAGTTAGTTTCTGTAAGTACAGGGGGTATCAGAACTACTGCAGACCACTTAAGATATCCGTACGAACGTATTATTTGTCTCACTCGCAGTATTTTATTTATATATATATATATATATAATGTTAGAGTGTGCCGCGCGATGTTTGAAATGGAAGAAGCCGTGCTAATGGTCTGCTTAAAGTATTCTGACACTGTCTGGAGACAGCCAAGTCTCTGCCTTCATTAAATGTTTATTGTCAACACTTGGCGGGGACGGGGAGGGGGAGAATGAGACTGTTGTAAGTGAATTTCCACGGCTGGAAAGTGTCAACACTTTATTTTATTCTAATCTGTATCTACAAAAGTTTGTATATATTATGTTGCACTGAGACCAGGCGTCAGATGACCAAAGAAACTTTGGTTTGTAATTCGTTTTACCTAATCAATACAGGGAGTCTCTCTTGCCCCTCCATTCCCTCTGCCAACTCTCCATCCAGGCTCTCAGCCCCTTGCGTTTCCCTTCACCTGTTCCTGTGCTCTTCCCTTTCTACATCTTAAAGGAGCGACCTCCCGCGGATGCGTGGTTGGGGCACAAGTTGGGACACTCGCGTATTTTCGCCCCACCCCGGGTTCGCAGGAGCAGGACGCTGGTTTCAACAAGGGTATTTCGCCGGCTTCTTTCAGACTCGAGATTTTCAACCTCAGCTTTGCGATTAAAGATTTCACCGAATACCCCGGGACGAAAGCTTAGCAGCCAGCATTCCTTTCGCTCCGGGTATAATACAAATCCGTGCCTGATAAATTCAAATCTGTAGCAGGGCTTTGGTAATGTGCACTTTGGCAGCAAAACAAAAGCCACGATGGTGTTTCTCCCAATTATTTTCAAAACATGTAAACCAATGATGAAACTTTTGTGGGGTTTAAGACTGTTGACTTAGGCAAACTGTGGGAAGGAGTTATTTTCAACCTCTGTGAGATGCTGCTCCGTTCCCTTTTCTCTCAGAACGTCCTCATAGGCACTTAGGAATCCGAGGGGAACTCAAGAAGCACCTAATCTCCAGCGGCGGAACTCCGTGCAGCTCACCTCTCGGAGGGGCTCGGTGCGTGCAACACGCATGTGCGGGCTGGGCGCGCTCCCCACGCGCTCCGTGCGCGCCCGGTCCGCCCCCGCTCCCCGCGGTCCGCACCCGCTCGCCGTCCCTGCGCACGCGCGTCGGATGCCCGGGCCTCGGCCCTTAACCTGCTCGAGTCCTCCCGGGTCTGTCGCGTCCCGGCAAGGGCCCCCAGGCAGGTGTCTGTCCAGGCGTCCGAGCAGAGTAGCGACCTCGGGCAGCTAGAAACCTCGGGGCCGCGGGTCTCCAAGCAAGAGGCGGAGGGGTGCAGACAGGATGCGCCGCGGTCTCTTCGACGCAGATCCCAGAGCCGCAGCTCGCGCACTTGGAGGCGCTGGGCCGCCCGGGTGGGTGGGTGTTGAGGTGGGAGAGCCAGAGGCCTGCGTGGGTGGGGGGAGGGCGGGTCCCCTCCTGGCTGCAAATTCGACCCAATCAGCTCCGTCCGCGGTTTGAAACGGCACACGCCAGCCCACCCGCCCCGGTGTCCGAAAGTTACGCGGGGGAGCCGAGCGAGCTGCAGAAGGCAGCTGGAGAGGAGGGAGCAGCCCCACGAGGCCGTCTCCCGAATAACTCCAAAATAAGGAGCGCTGGGCTGCTTAAGTTTTGCGGCCCCTGGGGACCTGCGCCGCGCCTGCAGAGCCACCTGATTTGGGGAAGGAGGCAGGCAGGGCTACCCGACCACCATCTAGCTGACTTGACAACAATTACTAAAGTTTTTAATTAGCTTCTTGTGATCATTTATTTTATTAATTTCCAGAACTCTCAGGCCATGAATTATTCAAAAAGCAAGTCACCCCGAGTGGGGCGGCCGCTTGCCTTCTCCGCACGCGCCCTGCCCGGCCCTGGCCGCGCCGCTTGCCGGTGGCCCTGTGAGCCAGCCCGGCGCAGGAAGCCGCCGTGGCGAGAAGGTTTGATCAAACATTAAATAACGTAATTATTGCGACAAGGCTTATCTCGCAAGTGGAAAAGAGGCCCCTGTGAGAATTAGAATTCGGCTGCTATTTTTAAAAAATCAATTAAGCTTGTGGTCTTCTATGAAACAGCCCGAGAGGACTGTGTGGCTCTCACCGCGGGGCTAAGATTGCTGCGGCAATAACACCAATGGCAACACGGTGCCAGTAATAATTGTGGTCATCACCTTTACCAGCCCGCTGGCCACCAAGGCCGTTGAAACCTGGCAGGGAATGCTAGCTTTAGCCAGGATCAGAAGCTTCACTTCCAGCTTCCCGGACAAAACTGTGAAAACCTATCAACGTGAAAGATGAGTAGGGATGCTTGACGCGGGTGCGATTGTGAGGATTGTGAGAGGCCGAGACAACGTGGCAGGGGCGACGGGGCAAGGGCGACGCGGGCGGGGGGCGGGGCCGGCCAAGCCAAGTGAGTCCTCCGCACTCTGTGCCTATGCGTAGAAATCGGACGAAGTAGTTCTAGTATCACAAGAAAGTAAAAATCGATACAGTCACGGCAGTGGGTACCTACAGTTTATTTACGAGAGTGTAGTCGAAGTTGAGAGCAATTTCAGAACACGAATTAAACAAAATTCTATTCAGAAGCTAGTTCATGGGTTTTGAGAATATCATCTGACCTACAGAAGGAGAAGGACCCTGAGCTGGGACCCAGGAAAGAGAAAATTTAAATAGATGGCATAAATGTGGCAGATGCATTTAATGCTTATTTTTCTTTTGCCTTTCCTACTTCACCGCCTTCTGGGTTTCCTGAGAAGCTGAAATGCAAACGGAGCCCAATTCTCCCACTCTCTCAAGCTTATTTTGAGGTTATTCTTTAAAAGAATCCAAGTCACACATTTTATCATTTCCACCCACTGACTGGTTCAGGAATCCGCTTAGAGTGAAGTTCCGCTCTTCAGAACCAGAAAACTTTGAAAGGCCGAACTATCCAACTATCACTGAGTAGCAAGCCTTTACACTCTCTTCAGGAGGACATTTTGTTGTTGTTGTTTATTCTTTCATGGGTTGACAGTTAAAGGCGTCTTAGAATAATTTTATTATTCCATCCAGCCATATACAGATTCATTCACCAGAAAGCAAAGCATGTTTTTGTTTTGCACGGTTTCCTACTACATAAAATAGGAAACTCTGCAAACCATGTATTTTCATGATCTGTTTTATTAGCATAATAGTTATCTTTTTATTTGGTAAAGATCTGACTTAATATAAAACAAATGCTTAAGTTCTTAATACATACATTGATCATCATTATATAATACAAATGTATTTGCCTGCAACATTTCCTTTTGGGGCAGACTTTAGGAAAAAACCCAAAAACCTTTGTACATCTTTTCATTTGTTCATTCCTGGTTCTCCAACAATGAAATCTGATCATACTTTTCTATAAAATAACGTGATTTTTTTACAAATGCATTTTATTTAAAACTTTGATGATATTGCAAGTCAATAACAACAGAAACAAATCAATTTTAATGGAAGAGATCTATTTTTAAAAATACCTCTAGTGCTTTTCTTAAAACATTAACAACTGTTTAAAATCACAGCTTTTAAAATGTACTATTCTTTTTTGAACATCAAGGGTTTTGTTTCACAGATTTGCCGGTGAAATTAAAAAGATTTGGCTAAAATAGGATGACTTCAGAAGATATAATTACAGCTATTAAGAAACTTTGTACATTTGGCATCTGATCTAGTCCCAAGTCACCAAGAAATAGATCACTCTGGTCACTCTGGAGCAGTAGGTGGCACACTAAATGTTCCAAATGAACAGAAACATTTGAGAAGGTATCTGGGTAGATCAGTGAATGTTTTTAAAAATTTATTAACCTCCAAAGAAAAGTCACTTAGTTACAGTATTTTAGAAGTGTTTTTAAGGTAGAACGTCACATACAAACCTCCAAATGCCTCTGTCCTTAAACCTCAGTTTAAATGTTTTTTGGTGCCTGGTTATGTATTACCTTTCACCACTCTGAGTGCTGTGGTTTAAGAGTTTCTACATTAAAAAAAAAACACTTTTATAAACACAGGCAACTAATGTAGAATTCATTTTATTCAGAGCACCACTTTTCACATGAGTTATCTGAAAGCAAATTCTGATTCAGAAAAAAAAATACATCATTCTTATCCTTTTCCCTCATTTCATCCCCCTTTCAAATCCTCCCCCATTTTTTTTATTTTTTGTTTGTTTGTTTTGTTGTTGTTGTTAAAATTAAGTCTTATTTGCTGAATGGCTCTACCAGGACTTGGCCCAGTATAAACACAAAAATGCACCCAAATCATAAAACTGCTCTTCTTTCAGTTATGTTTTATTTGTAAGTGTACTGGGACACATCCCCCTGTTGTATTTTGGCGCACAGGAATGGTTCTGATAGAAGTGGGGGAGGGGAAAGGTTAAAGAGAAAAGACATAACCAAGGAGAAAGCTCAGCAGACATACATGGACAGGTAGATCAATCCGTGAGACATTTTAGGATCAACACTGGCAGTTTGTAACCACTGCGTGAGTGTGTGCATTAAATAAAATATTTACAATAATCTTCCTTTTTTTCCTTTTCCTCTAAATACAAGAATATGACAAAAATGTTGTGTTTTCGGTGGAAACAGGCAGTAGACTGTGAAATCACACTATCCACAAAACGGTCTACCAGAAAGCTAGTCCAGTTTAGTAGTGCTCAGTTTCAAATGCATAGAATGTTTGCCCTGCAAACAATGATATACAACGTAATTAAATAAATAATGCCTAACCAGAGTGAGACCTAATTGTGTTTCTTTCCACAGTTTCAGATCATGCATGATTTCAGTCTTGTTAAACGACAGGTTTGTTTTCTCATTTGTTCTGTTTTCAATGTTTAGTTATGATTAAAGGATGGTAACGAACCATCTCCACATGAGATCCAAAGAGTATCTTGTGCACAAAGCAGGCATTTTACCTAACCACCTTCAACTGTCTTTCTCATTTATTTTAATCCATCAGCAGCTCGTAAGGTACCTTGATTATTACTATGAAATACTATACATAATTTTCTATTTGAGAGACTGATAGTGCAAATTAAAGTTCTTGCTACCCAACATTTATCCCCAGTAATAAATGACTCTTGAATAATAATAATAACAATACAACGGAAATACTTGTTCTGCTTTTTCCCCCAACATGCAGACCTCTGAAACAAATAGGGTGGGGAGGTTACTTTAAATCTGTCTTCCTCTCTTCTGGGATTTAGGTGATTTTTCTCACAGCTAAGTCCTGCCCCAACAGAAAACAGAAACTTCTCAACATTTCAATAATTTCATGTTCTCCAAGAGAGGATTGAAAAGGGGACCTGGAAGAGCAAAATTAGTTTTGTTCAGTGGAGAAAATGGGAGGGCTTATCTCTCCTATAACTTCCAACCCATCAGTTTATTTGAATTAAGGGGTGCTGATGGTGGGGGGAACAAACAGGTAGTTTAAAGTAAACCACTCTAAAAAACAAATGAAAGGACAAGCTAAAGTTCTATGAGTGGGGAAAAAGGCTCATTTGGAAATAGTCTGTTTTCTAGATCTTAGACATAAGAGCAAAAATAAAAAGAGGAAATCCTTAAGATTGTTTTCCTAAAGTATTTATTTCGAAGCCTCTGAATTCTGCCCTTTAGTCAGCTCAGAGACTGTGCCTCTCTCTCTCTAAAGACTCTCACCTCACGGGGACCAGGCCACAGTCGTGTAGGCCAGGCCACTGAAAAACCTGGATTTCACCTAAACAAGCAGCCAGCCTCCCACTCAGCCCCTTCACTGCTGTGTCCCACTCACTTCCGGCGTTGGAGAGCGGCCACTGGAGTCTCACTGGAACGGAGGAAATAAATCAAAGAGGATATGAATGGGGTGGAGGTGAGATTTAGAGGGAAAAATTAAATACACAGAACAACTAGCTTCGTTACCTAGAATTTCACCTTCCGGTTCATTTGGTTTTCGTTTTTTGACTCAGTTCGTGTGTGTCAGGTTGGGGCAGTCATAATAATGGTGGTGCTCTTTTTTCACTTCCTTGGGGGGAAATGAAGCTACAGATTATGGCTCCCCAGAATTAACTTTCTAAAGCATTTTTCTTTGCTTTTGTTCTGTTTTAGTTTGTCTTTATTTGTGTAGTTTTGGGTGGTTGGTAGGTTTGTTTTTGTACATTGTTCCTTGGTCCCCAGGAGATTTTGATAAGTGTCTCTGGTCAAAAAGTCCATTTCCCTACCCTTCCCGTTTCTCCCCCCACCCTACCCCCCAGAACCATCCTGCTCCTTGAAACCCCTGCTCCAGTCTCCGCTTTCCTTCCCCCGACTCCCCGCTCACCTAAATGCTCCCCCCTTCTCCCCCGCCGTCCTCTCCTTTCTCCATACCCAGCACCCCCGTCCTCTAGGCTGGGGACAGTAAGGGCAGGAAGAGCAGAGAGCGGGCGAAGGAAAGAGCGCGAGGAGGGACTCCCTAAATGCAAGCAGGTAACGGACACTCCAAATCCGAGAGGAGGCAGGCAGAGGAAAGCCGCCCTCCCAAATGCCTCCTCTGCTCCCCGCTCTGTCCCGCACCTCCCAACCCCCTCAGTAAGTGGCGGAGAATTTCATCCGCTTCTGCTTCTGTCTCTGGTTGCAAAACCACACCCGCACCACGTTCTTTTTGAGGTCCAGTTTCTCGGCGATGGCGGCGATCTTCTCGGACGAGGGCCGTGGTTGTACGGCGAAGTAGGCCTCGAGGGAGCGCTTCTCAGGCGCGGCGATAGAAGTCCGCTTGCGCTTCTTCTCGCCGCCGTTGAAGAGCTCGGGCTTGTTCATTTTCTCGCGCTGCGCGCCCTCGGCCTCCTCGAGCCACGCCTGCAGGATGGGCTTGAGCGCGATCATGTTGTTGTGCGAGAGCGTGAGCGACTCGAACCTGCAGATGGTGCTCTGGCTGAGCGAGCCCACGCCCGGGATCTTGAGGTTGGCCAGCGCCGAGCCCACGTCGGCCTGCGTCACGCCCAGCTTGATGCGCCGCTGCTTGAAGCGCTCGGCGAACGCCTCGAGCTCGCGCGGGTCCGTGTCCGAGTCGCAGATGGACGCCAGGCCCGCTGCGCCCACCACGGCCGCAGCCGCCGACGCCGCCGCCACCTGCCCGGCCGCCGCCGCCGCCGCCGCCGCCGCCGCGCCGTGGTGCGCTGCCGCCGCCACCAGCCCGGGGTGCGGCAGCCCGGACGGCATGTTCATGGCGGCCGCCGCCGCCGGGTGCGACAGGTGGCCCAGGCCGTGCATGTGCGGATGGGGGTGCGCCGAACCGCCTAGCAGCCCGCTGCCTGGGCCGCCGCCGCCGCCCCCCGGGCCACCACCACCACCGCCGCCCCCGGGGCCGCCGCCGCCCGGGCCGCCGCCGCCCCCCGGGCCGCCACCGCCCCCGGGGCCGTCGTGGGCGCCACCGCCGCCGCCCGCCGCGCCCGCGCCGCCCGCGCCGGCCATGAGCGCGAGCGACGGCGACGAGATGTGGTCCAGCAGATCGCCGGGCTCGAGCGCTTGGTGATGGTGGTGGTGGTGGTGGTGGTGCGCCAGCGGCACGGTGGACGTGGACGTGCACGGCACGCTGTTCATCGTGTGGTACGTGGCGTCCGGCTTGAAAGGATGGCTCTTGCCCTGGGACACGGCGATGTCCACAGCCGCCAGCGCCTCGGCCCGCGCCAGCAGCGTCTCGTCCAGGCTGGCGAAGAGGTTGCTCTGCAGCTGCAGGCGACACAAACCAAACAAAAACCCACAAAACCGAAAGAGCAAAAACAAAACAACAACAAAAGAAGCACAAACAAGCCGGAAAGCATAACATGCAAAGGGCAAACACAAAGCAACCAAAATAACAACAAGAGGGGTGGAGGCGGTGGAGAGCGGGAAAGACGGAATGGGGGGACACATAGGCGACAAGGCAGGGGGACAGACGAGAAGGGACGGGAGCGTGGAGAGGGAGAAGTAGGGGGAGAAGGGGACACAGGAACACATTCCGTGAACGGGGGTGGAAGACGAAAAAGGAGGGGGGAAAGAAGAAGAAGAAATGGAAATGTAACTCGCAGCTGGGGACCCGTGTCACACACCCGAGCACGCACAGAGACCGAGGCGTGAAATTAACAGAGAAAGTGGAGGGAAGTCGAGAGTCCTGGCCCCAGCGCTCCCCACTCTGATCGCAGGCGCCCGACACGGAGGCAGAGGCAGACGGGAACACATTAAGCGCCGCTGTACAAAACGTGCCTCGCAGCGGGATTCCTCTAAAAACCCCTGCCCGCAAATCCCCGCACCGGGACCTGCACACACCAGCACCCGACATGCAGCGCCTCGGAGACAGGGAGGGGGCGGGCGCGCGGGCCGGGGCCGCGGGCGTGGGGCGCTTACCGGCGGCGTGGGCAGGCAGGCCCGCCGGATGGCCTCGGAGCTGGAGTGCAGCGACGGGTACTTGTGCTCAGGGAGGGTGGGATGCATGGCAAAGTGAGGCTGCTTGCTGTTCATGGACATCATCTTGACGGCTTGGCATGTATATCCACAAACACTCCGAAAGTCCGCGGGAAAGTGCGTACGCCGGCTCCCCCGGCCTTCCTTCGGAGGCTGCAGCCGCGGCGGTGGCGGCCGCTGGCGGCGATCGCACTGCGGGCTGCTGCTGCTCCAGCTGCCGCCCCGCGCTCCCTTTGACCGCAGAGCGCCGCGCGCCGGCCTCGCAGTCCCGCTTCTCGGAGAGCTCTAGCCCTGCGCGCCGACGGGATGCACTCCTCTTACACCTGAGCCCCAATTCTCGCGGCCGGCCCGGGGAGCTCTCGCGAGAACTCGCAGCCCCGCCGCGCAGACAGGCATCAGCTGTCTCCGTCTGTCTGGCGCGCGCTCTCCCTGTCGGCGGCGCCGTGCGTCTGCGCGCGCGCGCGCTCGTCCGGCCGCGACCGGCGCGTGGGAGCCGCTCTTATAGTGACCACAAGCAAGGACAGCGCAGGTGATGCACCTGTAGCTGCCCGGGCATGCGCACTGCACGCCTCACCTTTCCCACCGCGGTCTGGCAAGATCAGAAGGGCCAGCTATTGTCTAAGGGTAGGCACCTTTTAGTGGAAGAAAGACAAGATGCACGCACGCCCCTATGTGATTTTTCCCCCCTCGTCGCAAGCCCTGAATATATGCGCATTACTTATGCACACCTCCTCTCTGGGATGCCTAACAAGCTGTTATATAATGTATACAGCTGGCCATTTGTATGTTAAATTATTCCCGCGCATTCCTCTGTATACAGTATAAATAACAACATAGAAATGCAGAAGGTGCTGTCTTTTGCTGCAAGAACCTGTTCCTTTTAAGGTTTATAAATAGGTTCCTGGAGAATAATCGCGGTGACAGACATTTGTTTGAAGCAGTCAGACGCTATTGATTTCCATATAATTTAATTTCCTCCGCATACTTTTTTGTTGTTGTGAATATAACTGTGTCAGGCACCGCCAGTGACAGCCACTTAGGAGCCACAAGGAGCGTGTGCTTTCTACTCGGGAAAGGCTGTTGAAATGAAATTGTGCATTTCTCTTATTGTTTGTCTCCTTTAACCGTGTACAAACCCACGTTTCAAACGAGCTCCGGGTGATCTGAGGCTTCTAGCAATCAAAAGGAAAAAATAGTTAACAGGGTGTAGTTGGGATCTTTTCCTCATCTCAGCTTGCGCACTCTCCCTCTCTCTCCCTCTCTCTCTCTCTCTCTTTATACTGGAAACTCCAGAAAAAGAAACCCGCTTCAGAGAAAAGGGAATCAGATGTTGAAAAGCGAACTTTCTTTTCCCTTTCATTGTTTTGGCTTTTTGCTTCTTATCTCTGCTTTGCTGATACATATTTTTTTCATAGGAGGCAGGATCAAGCTAATATATAGAAAAGCTTGATTCGAAATATTAATTCAAACCAGTTTGAAAAAATAGGCACAAGCTCAGGTCTGGCCTTTAAATTTTTATTTTTATTTTTTTACTTACTGTGAAATCAAGACATATGAAGAAGAATAAATCAATTAGCTAACCTGTTATAAGGCTCTTATGTGGCAGGCAGATCAAGGGCCTCCCCAGGGAGCCACAGTTCAGGTGCACCAGTCTCCAGGGATGCAGCGCTTGTCTGGGGTGATAATAACAGCCCAGATGTTATCACATCTGCAGCAAGAGAGCTGGAGAGCAGCAAGGCACTGCTTATGGGAAGCAGAGATCAGATAAATAATCTTTCTGGTCTCTCCCATACCAAGGAGGTCTGTATTTCACCAAAGAGCAGATCTCATTTCTGTAAACCTAAATTTGCGTTCCTGTGGATTTTATCTTTCCTCTGCACAAACGCATGTGTATTTAGCATACTCATTCACCTACTCAGATTCCAAGAAGAGCCCACAGGCGTCACCATGGCTTTTTCTTTCTTTTCTTTTCTGTCCCCCACCCCCTCCCTTCTAGCTCCAGAGGGAGGTGAGAAGGATGTTCACTTGCTAGAGAGAGAAAGAGTCCAGTCTCCATCCATTATGCAGTCCCCTGGGAGTGCTAAATGCAACTTTATCTCAACGGGGAATGGACGATGAGCAAGACGTCGCTGGAGGGAAAGAGTGAGTCCTCTGGTAGTCGTCTCACCGGGTGTCCAAGCTTAACCTAATCCTTCCTGACACCCTAGGCAGCAGTTCCCTGCAGTCTCCCTAGGGAGTAGGGGGTGGGGAGGAAGAGCCCCAGCAAAGGGCTAGAGCCTGGAGCCTGCCCTCCCCCCTCAGGAAATGGGCCTTTAGGGACCCCATGGGTGCTGGGCAGACAGAAAGTCAACTAGTACAGGTTTATGCCAGGTGGACATGCAGAGAGTGAGGGGAGCTCCTGAGTACCCAAAGGGCACCTCAGTTTACCCTCTGACCCTGGAGAGCTTCCAATAAACCCAGTGAGGAGGTCAGCCTAGCCTGAAGCCAGGAGTTTGCCATTCTGCAAAGATTCCCTTCCCAACTCACTTCTGTTTGGACACAGGAGTACCTGACCTCCAGGTGAGAGCAAACCTTTGCCCAGAATACCTGGCTTTTTGCTGGGGCTAGAAATATGAGAACTGTGGGTACAATCCTTCCTCCACTCCTTGGATTGAAAGCCTATCTAGGGCACATCTGTCTTACACAATAGCATCTACACAATGCTTGTCACATAGTAAGTGTCCCCATCAAACAATACATGTGCATAGAAAGGAAGCAAGGCCAATTGGGGAGGGCCAGGAGAAAAAGGCGGAGTGGGTTCAACAAGCCAGGGCTGATTGGGGATTGCAGGAGGATCCCTGAAGGGGTCTCCTCTCTCCTTAAAAAGAGGTGGGGATTGGGCAGGAGGGGTGTGTGTGCTTTCTCCAAGTAGAGCTGTAAATCTTAATCACAGCCAGTTCTTTTACAGAAGCCAATTACTTCACCCTGCCCTAGTATACTTGCTGCCTTTTATCTTCCTTCCTCAAGTGCTTGCTGAGCACTATTCTGAGCCAGTGCTAGGCACTGGAGGTAAACCAGGTCTGAAATATGAGTACCTGCCCTCCAGAAGGTGACAACTATGTGTATGAGGCAGCCACAGGTAAAAGGCATTCATGGTGCAGGTGTAATAGGTATGATGAGAGTTGTACAGAAATATGGGGTGGGGTGATGCTTGGAGACTTATCCTGCCCACATCCCTGTTGGGCCTCAGCCCCAGGCTAAAGAGTGGGGCACACCAGCGGATCTGCAGGCAGTTCCTTGGACCGTATCAAGCCTCTCCCTACTTACCTCATGAGGATGGAAAAGGTGATAAAAGGAAAGGGTGGTGGGCCCAGGCTCAGCTCACCCATATGTCACTGCTTTGTTTTCCCGGTTTGGCAACTGCTGTAACTAGCTGGCCCCTGCCTGTGCTAATGATGCCCACATGGGGTCTGAGCCTTGGCATAGATTCCTGAGCAATTTTTTTTCTCCTTCTTATTTAATGACCAACACAGATTACACCCCCGCTCCCCCCCCCCCAATCTCATAGCTTTGCATTTTATCAAGAGAGGGATAATGAATGCACAGCTATTGATTTCCAAGGAATTTCCGCCCCTAGGGACAGGGAGTCTATCATCTGGATCAGAGACACATTTCTTTCCCTCATTAATTAATTTTCTCCTCCTCCTTTGGCAGGCCTCACTTCACATTTCCTTTGGCAGCGCCCCTTTCCCCAGCTAAGGGAACACACATTCGTTGGCTGCAGTGAGGACCAGCGGGCGAGGCTCTGTGCAAGGGCCCACGCTGTCGGGGGTGAACTCTCTTCGCCTTTGACCTGTCCTCCCACCCCTCCACCTCCAGCTCGAGAGAGCGCGCCTGACAGCTGCTGCCCACTTGGGCAGTGTCTTCCTCCTTCCGACCGGGTGCGGGGAAAGTTAGTATTTAACGCAGCTGCCACGACCTCAGGGTTGAACCGGACTTGTTTGTCCCGGTTTAGGGACCGGGGATGGCCCTGGGGAATGCTGACGTAAAGGCGTGGAGTTTGCGTGTGTACAGGGGGCAGTAGAAGGGGTCGGGCCTCGCGCTTCTGCCAGAACCAGGGATGCTGGTCCCACCTGCAGGCTCCGCCACCTCGGGTCCCGGCGGCCGAAGCCGGAGCTCTCCCCTTCGCTGTCTCGGGGCGCCACGTTCCTCGCAGGCAGTTGCCCAGTTTGAAACGAGGCACTTTTCACCGTACATCCAGCGTCCTGCATTCAGGAGAAGCCCCCAGGGCCCAGAGTCGGAGGGCTTTAGAGGCCACTTCGGTGGTTTTAAGCACAGTGTGAAGGGGCAGGCAGGGGAGGAACAGGCCCAGGGGAGGGGTTTCCGGTCTCGGAACACCGCGACACCTGGGCTGTCCCGCGCCCTCCGAGTCCGACCCTGTCTGTCCGAAGGGTGGAATGGAGGAAGGAATGGAGAAGGGAAAGCAGCACTTTCGCTTTCCCTTTGGGCCACCTTCCCAGGGCCATGCCTGGGATGCTTTGATCCCCAGGCTCCCTTATTGCTACTCGTTGCATCTTGGTCCCGTGTCTCCCTCGGTGACCGAGGAGCTACTGGGCTCCTCGTCGGCCCCACTGGGAGCCTGGGACCTCCTCCCGCAGCTCCGTACGATGCAGAGCCGACCCCTCCCAGCCCTGGGCTAGGGTCGTGTCCTCCGCTGCCCGCCGGGCCCAGCCCAGCCCTGAGGCTTGATTCCTGGGCCGTTCTGTCGCTCGATAAGGCTCTGAGATTTCCTGCAGCCCTCTGTCCCCTCTCTCTACAGCGCACTGCCTAGCTCTCGCAGCCGCTTGCCTGCCTCGGTACCTAAGGTCTGGCTGGGTGAGATATTGGGGCCCTTCGTGATCGATGATCTCCTCTTATAAGGTTCTCAACTCTGCATTCAGACTGGCCTCCAGCTGGGACCAGCAGAGAAGGTTCTCAAGTAAACCAGTGAAACACAGTTTTCTTTCTTTCGGTTGTTTAATTTAAATGCAACTTCCCTTGGGGGACATTTTCCTGGACTTTAACCGCCCCACCCTGAGGTGTCGCTGATGACCTAGCCACCCAGATGATGCGTGCGTCCCAGCAAAGTTTACTGCTGGTTATTCTCACTCTTGGCGTTAAATATATAAATACAGCTCTACGTGTATATCTCCACCCTAATCTCTCTACGGACAGCAAACCCACCTACCTTGTGAAAGCCCTAGGGGTGATGCATGACCACTGCGTCTCTGCCCTAACAGGGGCTTGGCCTCCCCCGCCTGCTCGTTGCCAGAACCAGTTTTGCAGCCCAAATAGACAATATCGTACGGCTTACCATGGCCACGGGCCCCTGTGATTTCGGTCCCAAGAGGAGGCTCAGAGGAGCCCCCGCCCCACCCAGGCCAGGCCCGTCCAAAGCTAGAAAAGCGCTCTCGTCATAGAAGGGGCTTCCAGGTTCCAGGTTAAAACAACAACAAACAAACAAACAAACTAACGAAACTCTACAACAGACACGCCTGCTCATGACCCCATGCGACAAGATGGGAAGTTGGTCGCCTTCTCCCTCCTGTGATGGCCTCCTGCCCGCCGTTCCGACCAGGTCACCTGCATGCCCCGGTTGGAGGGAGCGCTACTGGCCTAAATGGTCAGCAGAGGACCCCAGACCCCCACGCGTGCGGTTCCGAGGCCCGAGAGGCGGGCGCCCGTCGTCCTCCGAAGGCTCCGCTCTGCCTCCAGGAGCAGGATCCCCCAAAGGGTCTGGAGGCCGTGGAGGAAACCGCAAGGCCACGAGTCCAAAGCCGAGAGTGCGGAGCTGGGTCCTGTCGCCCGGCTCCAACGCTCGCCCGCGCCGCCGCCAGCCGCCCCTCCTCCCCGCCGCCCGCACAAATCAAAGCCCCTTGCGAGGGACTGGGAAATAGTTGCCTTGTCATGTAACACATTGCCCTGATTTATTATAAAATTTTAACGAAATCATGCATATTTTAACAGCCTTTAATCACTGCATGAAAATTTAATTCATGGACTGTAGCGCGTTTAAATAAATGAAGTGTTAATTCATTAGGATTAATTAATTTGTTAAAGGATTGTGTGCAAGGTTAAGGTGGAAAGAAAACTCTTTGTTGGTTTCGCGTCTTAATCGCCAGGTTTCACGAGTGGTAATAAAATGAAAGGAAACCGCAGAGCCGGTTGTTCGGGTGGGGCCTGGGCGGGACCCGCTGAGAGGGCCCAGAAGTCCGCGGAAAACTCCCGCTGGAAGGGCAAGGGCGGGTCTGTGTTCCCAAGACACTGCGGAGTCCGGGTATGGTGCGGGTAGAAGGGGCTGGGGAGAGCCGGCACTGGAGGCGGGAATCCCGGAAGGCCGAGTTGGCTGGAATCCGAGGAAGGGAAGGGGGCTCAGAGCCAAGGCTGGCGGGCCAGAGCCCACCTCCCCACCCCGAACACAAATATGACCCCGTGGGTGAGGCGATGTCGCCCCTGCAGGTCCTCAGAGGGCCAAGCCTCATCTTAATGGACAGATGATGGGCCAGCCCCCACCACCTCCTAAGCCTTCCTGCGCCCGGGGAGCCGCTGTCTAGCCTTCAGGCCGCCGGCCCAGGCGGCTAGGGCAAGCCCAAGAGCCTCGGGGGATTCTGAGAGGAGGCGGAGCAAAGCCAAACTCAGGATGGAGCAATCCGGGAAACCTTTTTTTCAATCAGGAGCCCTGATGTTAGGGAATGGTTTCTTCAGCACCTCTTCTGAGGCAGCAACTAAACAGGCGTGCCCACCGGCATACTCTCGGCTCACAGGAAACACGTCCTCTTCCACACAGAACTCTTATTCATCCTTCAAGACCCCGTACAAATAACACCTCGGTGAAGCCGCCAGACGTCCTCACTGCTCCACGCTATACCCAACACGGACACTTTTCTACTTACAAATCTTGTAAGAATCAAAATGGATCAGAATTACCTCCTCCTACCTCCCAGTAAGTCTCAGTAATGATACCTGCCCTTGGAAAAAGGATCTTTATATCCCCAAATTACAAACGTCAGACAAGACCCACACTTCTACACACTTGTTTACCGCAATTAACATTTATTAGAGAGGGTCTGCTGCCTTTCAGACCCAGCAGACCTAGGAATCTACCTCGTTTCAAGAAGTGGAGCTGTAACTGGAGGCATTCTAGATGGCCTCAGTCATATAAAACTGAAGATCGCCCTAACTTGCGCTCCAGATGGGTTCTTTTAGAAATCTGCATCTTAATAGATGCTTCCTCACTCAGAGTGGGGTTCCGAGAATTAGGCAATAAATGTTCACTATGCACTCTGAGATCATTGCTTAAAAGGTTTTCTCTCTGCCAACTGTTATTAAAGGAATCAGGTTACATCGTGATAGGCAAAGACTGTGTTGTAGGACTCCCACAAATAGAGATGAAAGACTTTATGAAGCTTTGGAAAACCCTTCTAATCTAATAAAAAGCACGTAACAAACAGCTAATCTTAGTTTGATGTGCTCTACAAATATCATCCACAGGTAAAAAAGAGAGGAAAATCTAGTGTATGTATTACACTTTGAATAATTGAAAACCATTCAAGTATATAGAAACAAGAAGTTCCTGAAACATCATGGTTCAAGACCAAGTTCTTCTCTTCTACTATTGAACTAGTTTCAAACCAAGGTAGACAACAAAATGATAGGAAAACAAAGCAGATTTGAAATTAAGGGACTAATAAATCTCAGTCTACCATCTTCAGTTTTTATGTCAGCTGACTCAATAAAATAGGAAAACGACTTGTCATTTTGGATGAAGATTTTTAAAAGTACTAAAAGTCATGATTTAAAAAAAAAAAATCCATAGCATCCTGTCACATTTCTGTAGCTGTTTTAGAAAGATGAGTGGTCAGAATTTGTTTTTCTAAAAATATGAAGTGTCTGCTTCCTTATCATGAGTGCATCTTTTTCTAACATAGCCTTAGTGAAATTAACCAGTAGGAGGTTAAATTAATTTAAATGTTAGAGTTAATGTGAATCTTTAAGTGGCACACACACAACTCCCATCATTGAGCTTCTGTTTAGTAGATTCAAACACAGGAACATAGGCAGGAATTAAATGCTACATGAAAAGTAACATGCTAATACTTCCAAAATACTACTTTAAAAAGAATCCTAGGAAAAGTTCAAATCCATCTATGAATGTGAATCCTCACACTTGGGAGAAGAGCACAAGCTCTGGAGTCACAGACCCACCTCCAAGATATGGTTTCACTCAATTCCAGCTGTGTAATCACTAATCCTCAATTTGCTTTTTTGTAAATTGAAGATAATTATACTTGGTTCACAGCATTTTAAAAGGGGATTAGATGAGATAGAGATTAGTTTAGTAAAATACCTGCTCTCAAAAAGAGATAGTTTGTTTTTTGTTTGGAGTATGTGTATGTAACAGGTATAATTTAAAATCTATGAGACCATGATATTTGTCTTGACATTAGATTATGGTAATGTGGTAGAGCACAAATGAGAATGTGTGAATAAAATTAAATCCTGCACAGATTATTACCTTTGACTGAGGAATGGCACAGGTTCAAAGAATGCATGAAATATTGTTCTAGGGAGGATGGAGAGACATTTCTGAAGATAAACAGCTGGGAAATACTTTGGTCCAATATTGATGCTCTTACCCATGTTTGTCATTAGTAAATGAGCTTACACACTCCAGAGATCCATGTCACAATGTCAGGATATATGTGGATTAAAAAGACACATCCTTGGTTACAAACAAAACTAGAATGAGGCTTACCCTTTATCTTAGTCTGTTTGGGCTGTTATAATAAAATATCTTAGACTGGGTAATTTTTAAACAATAGAAATTTATTTCTCACAGTTCTAGAGGCTGGGAAGTCCAATATCAAGGTGCCAGCAGATTCAGTGATGGCTTGCTCTCTGCTTCAAAGATGGTGACCTCTAGCTTCGTCCTCACATAGAAGGGGCAGGGAAGCTCTCTCAGGACTTTTATAAGGGCACTAATCCCAGTAAGGGGGAAGAGCCCTCGTGACCTAATCACGTCACAAAGACCCCACCTCTTAATACCATTACCTTGGGGGTTAGGTTTCAACATATGAATTGGGGGGACACATACATTTAGATCATAGCACCCCTAAATTTACCTTGTGACAGAAAAATTTTCATTTTCTGTATTCTGTTGATTTTCTAATGTACAACCATATTATCAAAAATATTTAAACTGCTAATAGCTCTGAAAGTATCCATTAGTTTTAACATATCAGAAAGATAAAATAATGAACAATTACTGGAAAATATATATGACAAAATAAAAGTTATGCTTTAAATTAGCCTTTTCTGGTTATTACTTCTGAAAGTAGAGGGCATGATTCCCCAAATAATTCATTATACTTTTATGGCTTCACTGAATCCTCCAGAATCTGTTATAACAAGGGTCAGCAATTTTTTCTGTAAAAGGCCAGATAGTAAATATTTTAGGTTTTGTAGATAATACAGAAACAAATGAGTGTAGCTGTGTTCCAACAAGACTTTATTTAGAAACACTGAAATCTGAATTTCATATGATTTCCCTGTGTCATGAAATATTCTTCTTTGGATTTTAAAAAACTATTTAAAATGTAAAAACTATTTTTTTTGTTCACAGGCCTTTCAAAAGCAAGTGCAGACCAGATTTGGTACATGGGCCACAGTTTGCTAATTTCTGTATTATAAAATCAATTTAAAAATGGTAAGTTTTTCTGGTCTTTATCTGAGACAAGGAATCATCATCAACATCAAGGAATACAGTGTTCATGACATCTTTTATTCAATTCACATAGAAAAGCATGCAGTATTAATGTAAAACAGTATGGTATTAATGTAAAATGTTCAGTGCACATTAGATACACAAATCATTAGCATACAGACCCATTTTTAAAGGCTTATATAGGCATAACAAACATGTTTAGAATATTATACTTTTCCAGAACCTAAATTAAAAATTGTGCTTACCTCTTACCTATCCTTACCCCCTCAATATTTTTCATGAAAAAAAAACCTTTTTGTTCTACATAAAAGATCTTCTATTAGCCAACTGAAACTTAAGGATGGAAAACACAGCAAGCAAAAATGCTACCATGCATACAGTTTCCACAAATAACAGTAACATGCAATCAAGAACTTTATCACTCAAAACAAACAAACAAACAAACAAACAAACAAAACACCTCCCCTGGGATATAAGTGGATCAAGAACTTGGCAATGAGTACTTCTGCATCTCTACATCTAGAATAATGAAGCTAGGATGTTTAGGCTCCTTTAAACACAACTGTTCCATGCCTTCTTTCTAAAATATGCTCAATTTCTGATTTTAAACACAAAGATGAGCAAGTATGCTACCTGACATAAAACGAATATTTTCATGTAATAATGTATTCTTTCACACTAGCAGAATGTTTTCATAAAAACTAGACAAAGCATAATGTTAGAAAAAATGCAAACATATACATAAAACCTAAAAAAAGGTAAATCAATATTAGACTAAAGTTAGAGTGCTATTTCTCCATCATGGCCTTAAATAAAATTTAAGCCATCACTAAACATAAATAAAAAGGGGCAGGCAAAATAACTTCCACCCTAGGAAAGGCTTTAAAGAAACTCAAGTGTTTTGTGAGCAGTATGTAAACAACACTAAAAGTTTTATTTAAGAAATCCAAATTCTGAGGACAACTGAGGCTTAGTAACAGGCCACTGTATTTAACAGTTAAATAAGATTCCAAAAAAACAAAATACACCCAACCCAGATACATATAAAACTCATTACAAAAAACAAAGAAACAAATAAAAAACAAACTAACAGCAACAACAACAAAAAACACCCCTGCCTAACTAACTTCTCTGGTTTAAAAGATCCCTCCCTCAACTCCCTCCCCAAAAGAAAGTCTTCTATTTTTACTCTTAAAGTCTTTTCAAAATGAACCAAAGTATTCTAGGTACAGGTTAATCTACCATTCTGACTTGACCCTTGACTAAAGATTATCAATTCAAAATTGTATAGAATTTTTATGAGGAGAAAAACTTTTATATTTCTCTCAGGACAATAACACAAATTACACCTTTCTAATGAGTTAACTTTTAGTTGCTTTTGATGGGCTGGCATTGGAAAGGCTGCTCTGGATTTTTCTTTTCGTTGACTGATTCATATTTTTATTTCTCTTTTCAGGTACAAAGGAAGTAGACCAAGGAGACTGAAGGTGGTTCTGAAGACTGTGTATCTCTGAGGACATCTTAAACAAAGATGACCCAAACCTTTGATCTTCAAATAGTCCATGTGAACTGCTTAACAAAACACCCTGGGAAAACTCTGTTTGAAACAAACAGCTTGGCGGTTTGGTTTCATTAGTTCCTGGATTAGAACTGGGATGGAGTGAAAAATCTTCATTCATTTCTTGGTCAGATGGAGAGAGGAGAAAAAAAGAAGTGGGTTTCCATTCATTTCCATTTTCTAACTGATCAGTAGTAGTTAGAGAAACTTTGGAAAGGCTTAGCTTAGTTCTTTCTTCCAACTTATCAGATTCCTCAAGAAATTCACTGCCTTGAGATGACTTTGACAACCCATCCAAATCCACTGACTTAAAACCGTTATTGCAAGGGCTTTTGCTGTTGTCTGACTCTGACATCATTGAATCCAACTCAGAGATTTTGTCAAGGTAAGCAGCATCCATCGATGCTTCGCTAGATGTTCTTGTCCGATTCATTTCAAAAGAGCGAATAGAATTCAACCTCTTGGATAAACATGAGCCTGGTTTCTCACCCAATTTTGAAGATATTTCTCCAACAGAATTTGCTATTGTGTTCCCCTCTGAACTTTCAAAATCCAAGCTTTGGGCATAGCTTGTAGAACAACAGTCCCAAAAAGCTGTCTTTGGGGAAGTAAAACATTCTGATTTCTTTTCATTTTCATTTCTACTGATATCATCTTCTGAAGAATCTTTATTAGAAACATTTGAAGAATCACAAAAATCATCAAATACCAATTTTCTGAGATGGTTTGAGTGCTTTTTGGAACCTCCAGCTTTGACCATAGAGCTCTCTCTATTTTCTGGAGTACTGAGCTGAAGGCAACTAAGGGACAAAGGAGTACAAGGAGCTGGAAGATCATAAAGTTCTTCATCTTTGTAGGGTATACAATCACTTGGTTTATTACCCCACTCTCTTTCCAAATAAGTATCCATACTTGTATCTGTCACATCTAACATGATTTCTACCCGTTTCTGATATAGGTCTTTGTTCTTAGAACAATTTAGCTCTGTACTGCTGGTGCTTTCCTGCCTGGCAGAACCCGTGTCAGAGAGTCTGCTGCTGGAGGGCTTTGCCAGGTGAGAAGAACTCGAGGTGGATGAGCAAGGCTGCTTACTGGCACTATCACCTGGATTCTTTGATGCCACATCCTCCTCGCTGCCTTTGCTCCCCTTGCCATCTGCAGAAAGTGATCTCTGGCAAATGGAATTCATAGCTTCCTTCTCTTCACTTGAATTTTTCAGCTGTGCAACTTGAGATTCTAGTTCCTCTATATACTTATCACTTCGTTCCAGGGCTTTCTTGAGGCGATTGGTTTCACGTTCATATTGTTCTACTTTGGACTGAAGAGCTGCAACTGTAAACCTTCCAAACCTACAAAGAATGAAAGGATAATCTTACAATTCAAATTTTTTTCTTTTCGAAGTTAAAGAGTACAAATTATCCCAGCCCATTCTAATTCCATGTAACAATGACATTTAAGACCACTCAGTGAATAGGGCAAATGTCAGATGTATATCTTCAAAAAAGGGTTTCCTCCCTTATGTAATAATAAGCATATAATAATAGCAAAAATCTAATAGGGTATTTTTGTGGTAGAATCAGACCAGTGGTAGCAGAGACGCAGAAACACACAGATGACTTTTTTTCGAAGAGCTAGCTCTACAATTCAGCTCATATATGCATGAGAGTTATCCCCTAAAACAATGGCAAAGATTTATGATAACATTTGAACAGTGGTCTACATCTTGAAATATTTACATTCAATCATTTTCCTATTGTACAGCAGTGTTTTACAATACATTTCTTATACAATGTCACCTTGTCAAACATAAAATGCCAATTTAAAATTCAGAAATCTTAGCAGTCCCAGGAAGGGTGGTTTTAAATACTTATTTGGACCCTTTCGATTACAGCCACCCTTGATCTGAAGCTTTTCGTTGGCCTTTCTGAGCACTGGGCTTTAATTCATTTCAGCTCTACTTATTTTGGGCATTTTACGGCAGTATGGGACATCAATCTCATTTCTTCCAACTCTGAAATACAAAGTCAGTGCTTGTGGTTCCAATATACTACACATAAAAACATTTTTATATTTTCTGAAAGGGAACATTTTGGAGAGTGACTTAGAAAGAACACATAAAAAATTCACTCCTTTTATCTGGGATTATCTTGTTTTCATTATCCTGTCAAGAATGGATACTGGGTTCAGCTCAGAAAATTTTTGAGTTACCTAATATAGGTTAGGTGGTATATTTGGGACTGGAAACACAAAGATAAAAAAAGACTGTCCCAGCTCCAAGAGACATAAAATACCTACCTTAAATTCTATCTTATCACTAAGGAAAATTCTATCTCTCAGGAAACTTCTTCTTATGAGCCAATAAACATTAGCCTTACATTCTAACCCCGTGAAAAATATCTTCTCTCCCCCAAAGTTCTTTTCAAAAGCCTTTTCTTAATCATCTCTTTGATGACTTACATATTGACCTATCTTGAAGAATTCAGGGACTGTTTGTAGGAAGGTACTTGAGAAGGTTACTTCTAAAAACTGTTTTTATCTTTGGGCTTGTCTTTTTCTTCCTTTTTCCCCTCCATTATAAAAAGAATTACAATTAATAACATTTATCAAGTATTTTAAAAAAATTACAAGGGAGCAGAAGATGCCAACAGTAATTGCACCTTTTAGAATGAACCAAAACATGTTTTAGACTCCCACTTAATGCCCATCACCTCCTAAACTCCTAGCCCAATTCACTTTCCAGTTCAGCCTTGACATGATCCCTGCTCTATTCTCACTGAAGGAAAAAAGCAGAGGCAAAGGTAAATATAGAATCATAAAAATCTCAAGATTAGAAAGGGCTTTAGAAGATATAATTGCTGAATATTGATCTACTCACTTCAATTAACTGAACCCCCTGAGAGAGTATACTCCCCTCAACATCTAAAAAAACAAAGCAAAAACCATAGGTATTATAAAAAACAAAAGCAACTACAATAAAAAGTCTCCCTAGTTTAAAGATGAAGTTTACTACTGCATTTGTTTAAATGAATGATAGAAATTTTTCTCCTTTGTTAAAAATGTTTTGGCTTATAATGTAGTACTTGACAGCGCTGTAGTTCTACAAGAGAACTTTTGAAAAAGTGGACAAAGACCTTTTTAAGTACATTAAGCAAAAAATGTTTGTGAATTCTTGATTGTAACTATTCTGGCATAATCAAATAACTCCCATGGTTTTAAATGGAAAAACTGTGTAGCATGTTTATTTAATGCAAATAGCAAAAGTGACAGCCTTACATTTGCTTACCAAGATCAAAATTTTTTTTTTCTACAGCACAATTTTTATAGTAAAGATATCCTCACAGATGAAAAATCAAATGACTTAAAATCAAATAATGCCACTAGATAGTAAGTCAGCTGCTATCAAAGGACGTCCTTGGGAACTCAAGAGGCCTACATAAGAAAAAATTAGTGACAAATAAGGAATGCTTGCCAAAACATTAGTAGCTTCTTGTTCCGGATTTTAGCTTGGAATTTCAAACATAATATCATTTTAAGACACTGTATTTGCCCCTATTTTTAACTTTTTTTTACAGAGTACACCATTCCTGGAGGTACTTCAATACCAAGTCTACACATGAAATGGACAGAACAAGCTCCTACTCTATCTCCCTGCTCCAGAAATCCATTTAATATATTGTCCTCGGATAGAAGATGTATTAGATATTAAACTGCTAAGAACAGATACTACATTTGATCTTAGCCAAAAGGCTGAGAAGCAATTAATTATTTTTAAAAGAAGTAACAAATGGTTCCAGTTGTAGTCAGTGATAGCTCTAACCATATTTTTATGTTAATTCAGAGAGAAAGTTGCATGAGAACTAAGAACAAAGGCTAGTAACAGAGCACACATGAGAGGGACAAGTAAGTAGAAGTCATTGATAGAGTTAGGCTGTTTTGTAAAAGGTCATTGCCCCCAATTCCCCAAAGTTCTATTTCAATACTTTACAGATCTATAATACTTTAAATGATCAGACTTTTTTTACCATTCTAATAAGGGACCTGTCCTGGTGGGCAAACTGACAGAAATGTACACTAAACACCATGGAATTGATCAATTAATTAATCAATCCATAATATTTGTTTTCTGTCTCTCTTCCCCATCAGAATAGAAGCTCATGGAGAGCAGGGAGTCTGACTATCTTATATTCACTGCTAGGCCCCTAGAACAATTCCTGGTATATAACAGTTCCTTGTTAAATACTTCTTGAATAAATGTCCTCTTACTTTAAGATACGTCACTGCCTTACATTAAGAGAGTTGATATTGTAGAATAGGGTAAAGGTTCTTGGTCCTCTTTTACATGTAAAATATTATGACATTTACTACATTATTAAACATTTAAATATGTTTCACACATTTGACTGTCTCCTTTTTCACTGACACCAAGGAAGGCAACAGAGACTGACATATATATAGTATAGCTTTTTAAATACAGGCTTGATATTCTATACTGCTCCATCCAAAAAACTTCAATTTTCACTTTAGTAAAAGACCACAAATATGAAACTTTTGACATAGGTGTTAAGAGATTTTTAGCTTATCAAAAATACCTATATTAAATTTGGCAAAAGGCAATTTACTTTATCATATAGAAATAACACTTAGGGACACATATCTGATGCTGTACTTCCATAGAAGCCAATGAGGATAAGAGCTTATTTATCTTTGAGTTTTAATACTCTTGTATTCACACTAACTCCAGATATTTCCACAAAACATTAGATGAAGCAATGCCAAGGCAAGCCGGAGGGATTTCTAATATAATTTACCATACTTCCTTTTCCTGAGCAAATTTCAAAATGGAGTATTTTTATAAACATTCCATTAGAGACCAAAAGGCTTTGATTTTCAAAGTAGGAGTGATGGCCAAAGGCTTCATTATGCCAGAGAAAACATTATAGAGCAGTTTGGGAGCTGCAGCTGATATTGGAAGCACAGTCTGCTAAAATCTATCAGAAGCTTAAAGGCTTTTTTAGCTTGCAGTGTTAACTGAGGTATACATTTGAGATGAGAGAGAAGGATGAGGGTTCTCATTGTCTAAACAGATAAAGAGATATAAAATTGTTCCTGTCCCTACTAGAAGAGAGAAATAAAAGTGCTATTGGTTTGACCTTTGGGGTACTATAACTAGAATAAGAACACCTCTAACAACAAAAACCTAAGACCACATTTTCTCATGGCCCATCACAAAGGAGGAAAAGGATGTATTTGAAAGGGCAAAATGTGGTAAAAGAATAAATGCCAGAACTGAGTACCAAAAAAACTAAGCTTTAGTGCTATGCTGCTTGCTGTTAACTAGTTGTGAAATCTTGAGCAATTCACTTTGCTTCTCTGGTACTCAATGATAACTCTGATAAAAGGGATAAAGGCAGCAAGCCCAGTAGGTGGCCAAGACTACCAAACTTCAGAAACACCTCCTTGAAGAACAAGAAACACTGGGGGTTGAGCGATTCCTCATGAATCTTTGATTTGATATCTTTTCCTTACCTGCTAGGTCAGGTAATAATGAGACAAAGTGAAACAATCTTTAGACCTGGACCAGCTTTTGTGGTCTAGCCTATCTGATAGGTTTTCAGTGTTGATGTGGATCTGATCCCTGATCTGTCATTTAAAAAAAAAAAAGGACAGTAAACTGTGGATAAAACTTACCAAGCGTAATATGTAATATTATTTTTTTTTCCAGTTTTTTAGTTTTTCTCTTTTAGAGACCGGGTCTTGCTCTTGCTCAGGCTGGTCCTGAACTCCTAACCTCAAGTGATCCTCCCACCTCGGCATCCCAGAGTGCTAGGATTACAGGCGTGAGCCACCACACACAGCTATAACATGGAAATTTTAACAGCAGTCTAAGTGACTACTATTGACTGATGATAACAATACGAACAGCAACGGCCATAACTTATTGAGTGTTTACTTGATATTAAAGTACATTGTTATATGCTTGAGACACATCATCCCATTTAATCATATCAACTTTATGAAGCAAGACCCATTCTTATTTTAAAGAGGAGAAATGAGAAGCTTAAAAAGAATTAAGCAGCAGGAATGGGATTTGAATCAAATTCTTTCTGACTTCAAATGCCATGTTTGAAACCATATCAAGTACCTGAACATGAGATCCCTTCTTGCACTTCATTATCAAAATGCAAGCTAGGTTTACTGAGCACAAAGTCTGTGGACACTCATCAGTTGGCTAGCATTGTTGTACTACTTATTTAATATGCACATTTGCTAATAAAAACAGAGAGGAAAAAAGAAAATTGTAAGAGGACATACAGATATGTATGCACAAAGTCAATAAATATTTATTAAACAACTACTATGTTCTAGGCACAAGTTCAAGATACTTTGAAACTTTTGAAGATCATTTATTAAAATGGCCTTGCAGGAAAGTATAGCATAGACAGACCACCCTGGTGGAAGCCACCCAAATATTTTAACCAGAGATATGAAGACTAAGTCTGAACCAGAACCACAAACTTAAAATACCATATTTAAATGTGTGAAATGTAGAAAGTATATATGATCAATTTGTCTACCTCATACATAATCAGCAGGCATCTTTAACTATAAGGAAAAGATATTTCTTATGTGAAATGAGAAAAATTACAAATACAAAATTTTAGGGCCTAAACATCACACAGGTTCCTTGTCTCAGGGTCTAATTTTGAGGAATAAAAAAAATACAAGCTATGTTATGTTGCATCTAAGTTTTATCACAAAACAGAAAGTGCTTCAATATTTTTAAGAATAAAAACTGGCACAATCTCCCCCTTACAGACAAAGCTGACATGAACAGGGAAACTAGGCCCTTGCAGTAATTTCTCCTCCTTTCATCTTCTAAAAATACTATTTAAAAATCAAGGTAGAGTTTGTTTTGCAAGCTTTCAAATGGAAAGCAGGATTTATAATTAATAGCTCATATTATTAACACAATTTTAAGAAAATTTTTTGTGTCTTTATTTTATTAAACCAACCAAGCATTTGTAGTTAAAAATTGTGGTGTTGAAAATTCTAGCTGAGATACCTAGAAATTCTTAATAGAAATAACCTGAATGTTGGGCAGCATTTGTGTATTGAAGAGGAACAGATAGTCCCTTCTGTAGTGAGTTTCTCTGTAATAAGGGCTGACCCATATAGTAAAGGGTTAGCAGGGTTCATAAGGAGAAATACAGAACTAAATTATGTTCCACACTGATCACTTTCCCTCCGTGTTTCTGTGGTGGCTGGGACTTAGTATCGAATCCTTTGTTTGAAAATTACAACTAGTGAGCCTCCATTTCCAAGGCTTCTTTCCTTCTCTCTGGGCAGCACATTGGGCAATGTTGCTCAAAACAGGATGGCTAACTCTAAGTACTACTTTCTCTGCATTGCCTGTGAAGATAGACAACTCTTTTTAATGGGAGATAAATTTCATTCTATTTGATAAATATATTTCATTTTGATTCTATGCAGAAATGCCCTAATTTTCTGCTATCCCCAAAAAGATCAGTCTTGCAATTTGCAAGATATCAATAGGAATCCTAATCTTTTATAGGAAGGAGAGAAAATTAAAGCATGCTATTTCATATCTTTTTACATTTCTAAGAGGAATAAAGAAAGGACTTATATCTTTTCCCAAAATATAACAATCTTAACAACAACAAAATCTCAATAGTGTAAAAGACTGCAATAATTGTTGAGTGATAAAAGCATACTTAAAAATCTCTGGACTAGTGTCTGTCTATACATTTTTCACTTTAGCTAAATTCTCTCCCTTTTTCTCTCTCAGCCTGAGAAATAATTTGAAGCAAAATAAAGCAAAACAAAAAAACTGTGATCCAGATACCCTGTAATTATTACTCAGATGACAGTTATTGAGGACTAATGTGTGCTCAGGGGCTATGAAGAAGGAAAACAAAGGAAGGAGAAGTCATCATCCCTCTTCTCAAGCAGTTCATCTCTCCGACAATCTTATTGCTTAGTCATTAGCATGCATTGCTGGCTCCCCAAATATCTTATCAGTACAATAAAGACAAGTTGACAGAAAACTGTAGTAACTGTCTATTCCCAATTAGCTGAATATCCAGAGAAGGGCCCGGAGGGGCAGCTGAGGGGCCTGAGCACAACTGGCTGTCACAGTCTGGCCCCAGGGTATCATCAGGCTCCCCTGACAGTCTACAAGTTCCCCTTCCGGGGAAACCAAAGGGCATAGCAGAATCAGTCATCAGATCAGGCTAGGGTCAAGTACCAGGAATAACAGCATTTGTCACAGCAGAATCGTGAGAAACAAAAAAGGCCAGAACAGGTCAAGAAGGGACAACAGCCAGAGCCAGCCAGACCAGTGGTGCTGATAAGGAAGCAGAGTGTCAGGGCAATACTGGCATATCATCAGACACAGTCTAGGAAGAGCAGACCTATGAACTGGAACTGAGCCACAGCTTAGAGTCAGCATGGAGACAGGTAAGGACAGGAAAATCTGGTTAAAGAGACTCAGACAAGAACCACAGTACTCCAGTCGGTCAAGCCCTAATATCATCTCCCCCTTTCCTCATTTTAACTCTTAACCTCTGGCATATTTTAAAGAGGAAATCTTCAGGAAATCCTTTGCTCTCCTCATCTGGAGAAATTTCCAGGGATCTCTGATTTCCTGCCCTCTTATAACCTTTGTACTTTAAGCTTCAAGGAGACTCAAAATCTTATTGCCCTGGTCAGTAACCTACAAGTGGTAGTATAGAGTATTAGAATATAAGGACTCCTTTCCATCAGATCTCAGAGAAGGAAGATAAACACACAACATCTATATGTACTTTGTATAAACATACACACATGTGCATTTTAAAAAATATGTCTTAGTGCCAAGAAGCTGTCCAATTAATTGGGCACAACAATCATGGAACTGGTCAATAGACAAAGTGATCATTAAAACAATACGGTATAAGAACAATCAAAAGAACAAGAAGAAAGTGCTCCTTCTGTCTGGGGAAATTATGGAAGGCCTCACAGATAAAGCAACAACTGGGCTAGATCTCAAAGGATAGGTAAGGATTAACCAGGAAGAACAAAAAACATAGCAGCTAATGGGGAGGACCAGAGAAGACACAATATGGTGAATGTGGGCCCAATGAGAAATTCAGCATAGTTGGTGCAGAGTACACAAAGGGGGAGCCTAGAGAAGAGGCAAGAGGATTAAGCTGAAGTCACAAAGACCTTTTTATACTATTCTAAAAATTATACTATGTATTTGGGCTTTAATATTCAGACAGTGAAGAATCAATCACCAAAGGTTACTAAGCAGGGAAGTGAGATGATCAAATTTATATTCCAGAATTCAGGTAGCAATACAGCAGATGCTTGAGAGTTCCACATAGAAAAGAAGGGTAAACAGTAGGAAGGTTGTTACAACAGGCTAAGCAAGAAATAACGTGGATCTAAACTACTGGGAATGAGAAGATGGGTTACAGTGGCATTTTAAAAAGGTAGGTTAGAAGGAATATACTGCACAACCAGGTGAGAAGAAGGGGTGAAGAAACACAGGAAGATTGGGGTTTTTATCTTACACAATAAGATATGTAGTAAATCCAGTCAGAAGGACAGGAACAAAATAGGAGAATAAATTATCTTTTGAGTGAGATGAGAGGGAAGGATAATGGATACAATTATTTAGATACAGTGCCCTCTCCGACCTCCACACCTTCTTTATGATACATATTGTGTCAAGGATATAAATTATTTCATTTAGTCCTTACAATAACACATAATGCACATTTTACATAAAGAAAATGATGACTTGAAGAGGTTAAGTAATTTATCTAATGTTATTTATTTATTCATTTAATTATTCAACAAATATTTATCAGGTGGCTTTGGGCACTGGGTTTTGGACGTAAAAGGGATTAGTAGCAAGGTCCTTATTCTTGTGAAGCCTAAGAGTTTAGAATGGAGGAGACAGACAACAAACAGGTCAAGCAATTAAAGGAACAAGATAATTTCAGACAGTGGTAAGGGCTGTGAAGACAATGATACTACAACACTGGTTGAGTGTTAACTATGGACTCTGTTGTGAGTCTCTGTTGTGAGAGTATTTTAAGTTTTATTTCATTTAATCCTCACTACAACCTATAAGGTAGGTAGTATTATTAGCCTCATTTTATAAAAGATAAAAACTGAACTACAGAAAGTTTAAATATCTTCGCCTAAATCACACAGCTAGTAAGTAGACAAAGCCAGTGTTCAATCTTAGGGAAGTCTGTCTCCAAGGCTTATACTCATAATCTCTAAACACGCTCTACTGTTTCACCACACCATGATTTTATTATTATGGACTTATAATAAGACAGAGTAAGGAAGTAGAAGGTGCTGAGTGGGAAGACTGCTGTAGAATAAATGATCAAGAAAGGCCTCTCTGCACCTAACAACTGAAGGAGACAGCCACATAAAGATCTGCAAGCAGAATATTCTAAGCAGAGGAAACAAATCCAGCATGTTTTAGAAACAGAAGGCGACCAGTAGAGCTGGAGCAGAATAAACTGGAGGAGTGAGATTGAGATGAAGTGGAAGAGGCAGTTGTAGACTAGCCTGTGAAGAGTCTAGATTTTATTTTAGGAAAACACTTGATGGTTTTAGGCAAGAGATTTAAATAATCTGATTTATATTTTATAAAAAGACAATTTTGAGCATGGTGAAAATGAATTGGGTAGGAAAAGGAGGGACAGAGTAGAAGCAGGGAAATTTGAATCCAGAAGTCTGTTTCCAGAGCTAAGCTTTTAATCACTGTGTTCTGTGGTAAATTTAAGGTACAGAATCTCTGGTAAGGGTACCAAAATAGATAGATGGGAACATGAACCTGCAGGTCAGGAGAGAATGTGACACCAAAGATTAAGATTTTATTTCGTAATCTCTGACATATAACTAAGCAATTATTAAAGCCATGGGATAACTGATTTTTAATTTGGTTTCTGATGACTCAAGAAAACACAAATACAGCAAAAAAGGAAGAAAGCCCAGGTCATAATCTATGAAGTTTATTCTCTCCTTTTCAGAACCCTTCTTTTCATAATCTAGTAACACGAAATACTGCTTACTGCCCAGAGTGTCTAGAGCCTTTATCTACCCCCAAAAGGAGCTGAGGCATGGGTGAAGATTGGTCCATAATGACAAGCCTTGGGGTTGCTGTGCAGTTAAATGAGCTGCACGCAGGGAGACATTATCAAATCCATAGATCTCACTAAAGACACAATGACAGAACACATAACATCCCTGTGTATTTATTTATAGAAAGAAAAGCCATTAATCCAATTATAATGAAGTTTCATAAAATAACCAAGTTATAATCCAAGTATAACCAAGTATGACAAAAATCAGCTTTGTATATGGAGTTTTATATTCCTACTATTAAGGTAAGCTAGTAGCTGAAGGCAAGAACTGCTCTGCTAATGCAAAATAGCTGGCAAAATGGCACAATCTCTGCCTAGAGTGGGCAGAGTGAAAAAAAGACAACTGAACAAAGAGACGTGGGAGAGAGGGCAGGGAATTTTCAAATGCTTTGTAAGTCAACTCTTCGCACCTCTTCAAGTTAAAAAATCACTAAGGAACTTCTAACTCCATTAAGGACAAATACATTTACATTTCCTGGTACAGTTTGAGATTAGTTATTGAAGTCAAGGGAATTTAGGAATACAAGAAATCCAATACTAAATTGTTCCCTTCAGCTTCTTCCCTTTCTTGATGTTGCTTACCACATGGAGGTATGACACACTTCACATTCCCCACTAAGTACTCAGACTGAAAATAGGCCTTTCTGCTTTGACCAGAAGGTGGTAGATGTAGTGGAGTCATGCTAACCAGCTTATATATAAGTAGGGTGACAATGGCCACAATAAAGAGATGTAAAATTACACAGAGGACTTTTGCTGTGATGAATTTGAGAAGGAAGCTGCTGTGTACTGAAGAGTAACATAATGTGTGGCTACTACTGGAGAAAAGACACTGGAAGCGAAGGGCCCACTCCTAACAGTGCAAGCAGATCTCCCCACTCAGTATGCCTTTCCCCTCTCTGAAATCTCCATCTGTCAAAGCTGGACTCAAGTCCTGACTTTTTGATAAAAACTTTTCTTATCACTTCAACCCACTTTCCATTCTCTGAACTCGTACTGCAGTCTTTGTTATTTGGCTTAGTATCTGTTTAGTATTTAATTGTTCCATGTATTTTCATCTCTTGCCTTCATTAACTATGAATTTCCTGGAGGCAGGGACCACGCTTTGTTGCTTTTAATTTTTTATTCTAAAAAACTTTAAGCATTCACAGAAGTATAGAGAACAGTATAATAAACCCTATTTACTCATTACCCACATTCAATAATTATAGAGAGTTTTGCCTTATTGCCCTTGTATGTATATTCTTTTTATTCTTTTGCTAAAGTATTCTATAGTCTATATTTTAGTATACATTTCTAAAAGAAAATATGGTACCATAGCCTGAATGTTTGTGTCCCCCTCAAATTTTTATGGTGAAACCCATTCCCCAATGTGATAGTATTAGGAGGTAGGGCCTTTGGAAGTGATGGTATTTAGAGGTAGGGCCTTTGGAGACCTTTAAGTCATAAAGTTGAAGCCCTCATGAATAGGATTAGTACCCTTAAAAAAAGGTACGAGAGCTCTTTTGCCCTTTCTGCCATGCAGGACAAAGCAAAAAGATGATAGTCTACGAACCAGGAAGTGGGTCCTGATCAGACTTGCTGGCACCTGGATCTTGAACTTCCCAGCCTCTAGAACTGTGAGAAATAAATTTTTGTTGCTTATAAGCTACTCAGTTTACAGTGTATTCTTATAGTAGCCCAAAAGGACTAAGATAAATGGGTGTTCTCTTAAGTAACAATGATACCTAAACAAAAATCAACAATAATTCTTTGGCATCATCTAATACCTACTTCATATTCAAATTTACCTAATTGCCTCAAAAGTGTCTTTTGACAGTTTGTTACTAATCAGTATCATAAACAAGACCCAGGTACTGCGCATTTGGTTATTACGTCTCTTAGTTCTCTTTTATTGTAAAGTAGTACCCCCACTACATGCCAATGATTTGATGAAGAAATCCAGTCATTTTTCCTATTGAGTGTACTACAGTCTGGATTTGTCTGTATGGGGAAGACCCTATAGTCTTAGGTGCTATGATTTTTATTCACTTACTCAACAAATATGTATTAGGAGCAGGATGTGAGCCAGAATTCTATAAAATACAGTGGTCACAAAAATGAATACAACTATAGCTCTGGCTTAAACAGAATTAAGTTATGACAAGATTACATAAAATATTAATTATTAACAGTTGTGAGATATGCTAAGGGAAAGTATAGGTAATTAGATGAATTATCGCAAGGGAATTTAACCTACTTTAGGGGTCAGAGAGAGTATTTATTTTATATAGTTCAAAGCACCTAATACAGTGTTAAGTAAGAAAAAATTCGGTATTTCTGGGTTGGCAGGTAGAGTAAATTTTCTTCAGATAGTAGTCTTGCAAACTAAAGGACATATCACCACCCCTTTGCTTCTGAAGATCAAATTCGATTGTCTTGGGAGTCCAAGTTAGGGGAAACTGAAGGGGCAAATAAACAGGTGGGTTTCCTTCAGTGAAATATAATACATTAATTTAGAAGAGAAAGAATAATTCAGGAAATGGCTACATGATAAGGCCAAAGAAAAAAGACTGCATTTTCTGGACCACCAGTTTAGATATTAGAATAATGAAATTTTGACAAGGAACAGAATATATATTACTGAAACCTAGAAGAACATGCTTAATAGGTTATCTGCCACACTGCTCAAGAGGGCTTTTAAGTTAAAGCTGAGAGAGGATGTCCAGGTACACTTTAAGATTGGATATAATGGAAGGTAAAAGAACAGAAAAACTGTAGGCAATCAATGATAAGACAAACCTTCATTTTAAAAGATTATTGCACTATTTTTAAAAGATTATAAAACATGTTATTTTTTATATAATACTAGCTACTTGAAACCAATGTAAATGTTTGAGTCCCCCTTCTTTGTACCAGATTTTAGTCTAATTTTTGGGGAATAGCATGATATTTGTTTGAGCATCCATTCTGCTATGGATTGAACTGTGCTCTTCCTCCGCCCCATTCATATTTTGAAGCCCTAACTCCCAATGTGACTGTATTAGGAGATAAGGTCTTTAGGAGGTAATTAAGGTTAAATGAGGTCATTAGATAGGGCCCCAATCCTATGGGATTAGTGCCCTTATAAGATGTAGACAGACCAGAGAATAATCTCTCTCCCCACTATGTGAGGATATAATAAAAAGGTGATGGCCTGCAAGCCAGGAAGAGAACCCACATTAGAACCTGACTCTACTGAACCTTGATAGACTTCTATGCTCCATAACTGTGGGAAAATAAATCTGTTGTTTAAGCCACTCAGTCTATGATATTTTGTTATGGCAGCCCAAGCTAATACACCTTCCTAATTTTTATCCCTCTCTACTTCTGCTCAACTTGTAGGATTCATCAGAGACTAAGGCCAAGTATATAAAAAAGTATATGCCTTGACAGCTAACCAAGTAGACAAAAGAAAAATAATTAGTCAAGGTATTTCCTAAACCAAGGGAATAAAATGGAATGGGTGATTTTTATTTGCTTGCATTTACTTGTAAAATCTTGAAATTTCTTATTCTTTTCCATACAAATAGGAGCTCTCCTCAGGTGAACCAGATGTAGGTATTTTCAGCTGTGGTCAGCTTCTCTCTGACTCCCACTAGGGTTTGGTGATGCAGAGTAAACAGGGCTATAAATCAAATGCAATGCATTTAATACCTCAATGCATTGCAAATTGATCTAGAATAGGGGTCAGCTCAAATCATTTTTCAAGTGAAATTGTTCCCTTCCCCTGAAGGGAAGCGATGGAAGTTAAAGATGGCAAATCCTAAAGTCATATTGGATTCAGATGTGTGGCTGCTTGTTTTCGAGTAGAGGCCATGTTTCCTCAGGTGAGATTCTTCAGTAATTTATCCAGTTGGAACCACGGATATTTAAAAACACACATCCTTGTGGCTGGCATTAAATTTGAAATCTGGTGGGCAACTTTTCAAGAAATAAAAGCTACAAACAAAATAGCTTTAGTTCCATTCAGCATGCTGTGGGAAATGGCTAATGGACAAGCATTACTATGACTGGCAAGGCGAGCTGCCAATAAATGATGGGAGTAGAGATTCAAACCACCACATGACAGCAACACTTCCTAAGCCTATTTCACTAATTTGTCAAAGTAGGACATTATCTAAAGTGAAAGAAAAACAGGGTTGAAGAGCACAAGGGAAGGAACTACTTAAAAGTAAAAGGTATGCTTCTTTTCCTATTGGTTAGTTATCTGTGTCTAGTAATTATGGTTTACTTCTACCATTTCCTGATACCACACTTGGTTTTACTAAGGGCAACATTTCCTCCTTTTCAAATGAAAAGCAGAGAGAGACTGCTGGTAGGATAAAATTTCCATTGTTTTCTTATTCCTGCATTGTCTTTTTTCATTAGAAAGAAATGAAATCCAGTGGTTGAATGGAAAGAAAGCTTGGAGTTCTGATGTACTATCCCTCAGAAAGGCTACATGACCGTGTGGGCCATATTGTCTTCTCATTTGTCTCTTCTTTTCCTAGAGAAAAAAACCTCATGTGCTGTCTGCCATCTTTTCTTAAATTCCAACTCTTTCTTATCATTTTAAACAAATTAACTGTTAAGTGGGCCAATACTTGCAAGCTCTTATCTTCTGGAATGGGATGGAAACTATTCCATAAGGGAAGAATAAATTTATTTAATTGTATAGTTTCAAATTAGTCCAAAATTCAATGAACAATGCCCTAAATTCTATTTCAGATAGGCTTTTCAGTGTACTAGTTAAGAGCACAGAGACACTGGGGCTGGGCAACCTGACTTCAAATGCTATTTCTACCACTTACTAGCTGAGCAGGTTTAGATAAAATAATTTAATCTTTTATGCTTCCATTTTCTCATCTGTAAGAGAATAATAGTCCTTCATTACATGTTGTTGTATCTGGCAGAGAGAAAGCACTATATGAATGTGAATTATTACTAATATTATTATCTCAGAAAATAGCTAAAGGACATTACCTTAATTTTACTCACTACTATTTGTTAGTACTATTAAACAGTTATATGTAAAGCCGAGTGAATGCTCGCCTGTCTTAGGTCACATAAAATAATCTTCTTGTTAATCAGATAAGGCAAAAGGATAAGAATGAAATCCTTTCTTCAAAATCAGCCTTAACAAAGCTTTTACCAATAACACAAAGTATACACTTGATTTTTGGAGGCAAGATATTCTATTTAAAACCTACATGTTTACATGAAAAGAATCAAATGGAAAATACGCTATCACAGCAGTCTAGTCTAACATATTGACATAATCTGAAACATTGCTCTGTGAGCAAAATACATACTTCTGAGGTGATCTGTTATCAACTTCAGCCTTCAGTCGTAAATTCTCCCTCACCAGGCCACCATTTTCCAATTTCAATTTTTTATTTGCCTTAAAAAAAAAAAAGAGTTGAAAATAATTAAGCACAAGCCAAAACAAAGGTGTCTTGTAAAAATTATAACATGAGTCATCTGTATTTTTTAGGTGATAATAGAAAACTCAATAGTAGCACATGGTCATCAGAAACTTAAAATCACCACTAGGAATGACTTCTGAAACTATGAACACAATTAATAAGCATTTTTAATCCATATTTCACAAAGCACTTTGCAAATCGCCTATCCAGGGAAATAAATGGAGCCATGTTAGCTCAGAGTCATTAAGGAACCATATCAATGGCAAATATGCTTTTCTTTTCCTTTTTCACATAACTCAATACTCTAAGCAAGGTAACATTGTATCACATACAGTACTTGCAAACTAATGATGAAGAGTTAATTCTTGAGTTATGAGACTGATTTTTTGGTTGCTATTTAATTTTTTTCCAGTGATAACAAATCCAATATGATTAAGCTACTTACTTTCTTTCTTCAAAAAGGCTCTCCCAATCTCCTGGCTCACAACCTCTGGGTCCTCAAAATTGAGTCAATATTTTCTAATAAATTTCATGGATTCTCCCTTGATTAAAAACCAATCTTCTAAGTATGATTTTTTTCTTTAATTGTATGACACCTAAAAATTACCCAACAAGACACTAGTTGCTAGAAAATCTAGAGGCTCAATATTGATTCTGGACAACTTAAAAAGTAGTATGCTTAAATTTTAGAGTCATCTTAAAAGCTACTTTCTTTAGATTCCCTGGTCATTGCATTTATGTATTCCAAAGAAAAATAAGACTCTGTAGATTAGAAACCAACTTGACTTACGTTGCAAGGGAAATTCTTTGACTAGAACATTTATATTCAATGTGAATTGGTCAGAAGATCTACTGTCAACAAGATAGGTTTTAACCAAGAAGCTTTAAAAACAGTTCAAAAATCTGACAATGCTTTTGACTAATTTTAGAACTTCTGACTATATTACTTGCCTAGTCACATACAAAAGCATCATAACAATCATAAGAGAAGTAGGGTAAAGGACATTCTTTTGGGCATAAAGCCTAAGTCCCTTACTTAGACTCATTCAGGTTCCTTTGGGGCTCCAAGCATTTGCTCATCTTCATGGTTGCACACCAACCAAGATTGTGGAGGGTTAATTCTTTAAGTGACTGATAAACACCATTACTGCCTCTCTGAAGATATAAGTAAAGCCATTTACTTCCTCCTACATACAGACAATGAATTAAGCTCTCAAGCATAGCACAATAAGTAGAGGCACTTAGTGAATGCTTTTTGATGATGATGACAAGCTTAAATTAGAAACTCGTTTGATTTCCCTTCCCCATCCCTGCCCTCCACTACTGTACTGCTCTGTTTCAAGGTTTCCTCACCAGTGCTGTGGCTCTCTAATACTTCTTATTAGGGTTTGCTAGTTCCTCAACTATCAGAGGTATTTTCAAGTTCAGGAAGGTTAGGTGAGTAAAAATTACAAAGGGCAGAGTTCTGCCTACTTGTTGCACCTAAAAGAGTAATAAAGACTTCAGCTAACTATTCTACATTCTCAATACTGATTGGGTAATGATACTGGCCTCATGATGGTTCAAAACTCACCTAGTCCAGGAAACATCAAAAAAACGTCCATTTCAGTCATGCTAAGGAGTCCTTTAAACTTTTGTACTCTTTTATTTGATTTATAGTATGTTATTATCTTGCACTTCACATTTGAGTTTTGTCTCTGCAGTCCATGTGTTTTCACTCATTTATGCCCCGGTTTATAGCCTATAAACTAATACCATCATCACTAGACATCCAAAATTGGCTTATTAAATATCCTCAATAATTCTGAAGTCTCAGGGTACCTTTGGGTATTGGATTTAACATGTCACCATTAAAAGAGCAGAGAAAAACTAACTGTGCTTTATGTATTCTTCTTTTACATACATTCCCTAAACCACTCTTAGCCCAGAGTAGTCTCTACACAGAGCCTCAGGCTCTAAGCATTTATTGCCAAAAATTTAAATGAAATTTAATAACTGTGAAGGAAACCATATAGAGCTTACTGATGCTCAAGTAGAGGCAGGGAAGTTAAAGGGGGCATGGCAAATTGATAAAAACTAACTTCCCAGTTGGCATTCTTTAGTGTCCTCTTGTCTTCTAACAAAGCAATAGACTGATGTTGGCCATGAATACCTAAAGAAACTACACATTTCCCCTGACCTTGTAACAAACTCAGTGCAATATGTCTGTAGTTTCTTTTTTCTCTGAAGGCAGTAAGTTCTCTTTTTCCTCTCATCTTGGCTTTTTCTGCACTCAAATAACATTTATTTTATATGTGGATGATGGCTTACACCTAAGTTGGAGATGATTTTCTGTTACTTAACTAACTTCACTGAAGATCTGAGAACCAATACGCAAGAGTACTTCTTTAAAATATCATATGGAGCTCATTAATGATTTCCGGAGGCAGGATTTAGTACTTCAGCACAGGAATAGTATTTTAAGGGAATGCAGATAGGTTGAATGGGACAAAACCATCTTAAACAGTACTCCACTGTGATAAACTTGAAGTCAAGCTAAAGGCTTGTCACTTGGGTCAAGAGAGTGCTATAGCACTTGATTGTAACGTCTAGTGCTGATGACATGGATCTTATCTCCCTTCCTAAGCTGGAAAATCCTAAAAGCTTGCCTTTTTCACCTATGCTATATCTTATTAAACAGATGGAAGAATAATTGAAAAAAAAATGAACTAGTCTCATAAGCCACAATATTCTTTTGCATGGAGTAGGCTAAAGCTGCTCATTGCTCTTTTGGAATTAGTTTTTAACCTTTTAATTATCTATTTACAATCTTAAAAATCAGAGAATGGTAGTGCTAGAAAAGATATGGTCAAAACTTTTCCTTTTCTAAGTAGGAAAATGGGTATGTGTGTTTTTTTATGCACACAGGACAGTTTCTGATATAAGCTTTAAAAAACTAAGGCAAACCACAAAGGGGGGGGGAAATAGAAACACATCCTTTAAATTGATGTTACTCTTCTAGAAGATGCAATCTCATATAGAAGCACTAGAGTCTCCAATTATAGTCACAAATGGAACCACCTGATATTTCTTGGCAGCTAATGATATTTAATGAGAAAAAGTTTTCTTATTGCATATAAATGCTCATACAGAGATTCTGTCCTAACCTCACAAATCATCTTCTGATGAGTCAAGATAATATGGCTATTTATATTTTTGAAGGTGCTTAAAATATTATAGAATTTTTAAAACCACAATAGATTTTTTTAAAACCACAACTTACCTCCTTTAATTTATCCACATCATCTTTCACTTTTTCATATATTTCATTAGCTGTTCTGAGTTTTTTCTTCCACTCTGCTACAGTTTCTGGGTCAATTTTACTTGAATTATCTGCAACTAGATGTTTGTCTTCATTTTGGTTGCCCTGCATCAAGGTTAAAGGATCCAGAATAGTCTTGATCTGTGACTCCAAGCTGAGATTTTTACTCTTAAGCTCTTCTACCTCCTTCTGCAAACAATCTATTTCGTCCTAAAAAAGCATTGCACAGTTATGAGGCAGACAGAGACATGAAACACATACACATGCTAAATTGAAGCCAATGTGTTTTTGAATTTTATACTCAATTCTATAGATACATAGATTCTTTATGCATTAGAACAATTTTGTAGAGAGAAAGTCACATACAGTTTAAATTCTCAAAATGTAGTCTAATAAAAATTAGCATTTATGCTGCTTTCATTTGAATGGTTGTGGTTTTAAAAAAATGCCAAATCTTTGATTCTATTTAAGATGTCATCCAGAAAACAAGAAAAGTCACATGAATTGCAACAGGGAAGTAGAGTCTATTTCAGAAGAAAAATTTGAGGCACATTTAACTGTTTTACTGAGTAGAATTAAAAAGTATAGTAGTTCCTCATTTTCACAGGGATTTGGTTCAGGACCTCAGTGGATACCAAAATCCAAGGATGCTCAAGTCCCTGATATAAGATGGTGTAGTACTATATTTGCATATAACCTACACAAATCTTCCCACATACTGTAAATCATCTCCAGATTACTTGTAATACCTAATATTAATACAATGTAAATTCTATGTACCTAGTTGTTACACTGCATTTTTTATTTGTATTATTTTTATTTTTCTCAAAACTTTTCAATCTGAGGTTGGTTGAATCTCAGGATAAGGAACTTGAGGATATGGAGAGTTGAATGTACAGAGTTGCCATTTATTCATTTATAATAGGTACGTCACCTTAAACTGAGTTGTTAAAAATTCTGTTGTTAGAAAATAAACTCCAAGTAGCTCAATATGCCAGTGATCTTCCAAAGGATTAATCTGATTAGTATCTAAGTATGACAAATATTCATTAAGTATGTAAGAGTACATTTTAGAATTAAATATAACACAGTACTATTTACAATTTTAAGTTACAATACATTTCAAGTTAAATAGCATTATATAATTTAAAAATCACTATATTAGCTTGGATATAATAAATAAACAATTATAAATACAGTGTTTATATATTCATATATGTGGAAAACACATATAGGAATGAACATTTATTCAATCATTTATTTATGTTCCACTGCATTTTGAAAATTTTTTGAGGCAGCTGAAGTAGTTTCCATGTATACAGTTTAACTTGAAGATATTGTGAGTCAAAAGAGAAGATTAATAATATCTCCCCATTAGTCAACATAAAATGACAACTGGACTTTAATGTGCACTATTCAAAAGTATATGTATTCTATTAGCATAAATTTATTTGGAAAAATCCCATCACCATGGCAAATCAGCCTGCTCATTCACCTTCAGACAATATTAGGAAACAGTATACTTTAGACTAAAATCTCTGTCCTGGTAGTTGATGTAAGGTATAGTATTTACTTTGCCAGAATTGATCAGGCTTATAATCACCAGTCAATTTATAGGCAGAAACAAATTACGAATGCAGGGGTCAGAATGACTTTCACAAAAGGGTTTCCTTTATTTCCCAACTTTTTGAGGCAGCATATATAAAATGACATATCTGTAGAGGCACAAATTTTAAATTGATAAAAAAAAAAAGAAAGAAAAAAAAAAAGGAAATGCTTCCACCTGTTCCTTTCTCTAGAATCCTATTCCCCTCTTCCTTGGTACTTGAAGTAGCTCAGTTTTACCTTGAATTCACTGCTGATATTATCATTTACCTCATATTCTTTGTGGAGTAACTCAAGTCTAGTTTTCCGAAGGTGCTTCCTGACTGTATGGCTTAGCATAGGTTCACTTTCACTTGTTCCTCCTACAGGAAAGAAAAAATCCTAATTTTTCATTCTGATTTGGACAGAATGAAAATGAACCTTTTTCTTACTGTCTTATAAAGTTCCCCAGCTTAACATCTACCCTTTCCCTTATATACACACTTGGGGCTGCAATCTAGGCCTTTTCTCTATCCTAATCTTGAGAAAAGGTAAGTGCCAAATAATACCATAAGAAATACCCTCAGTAAAATATCATATTTTATTTACTTACTTACGTATCTTATTATAGCAAACTTAATGGAGAAAAAGGCTATATATTGTTATCACATTCAAACTACTGCAAATTCTGAAAACAATTGTTAAATAATGATAAAACCAATTATATTTATATTTAACCAACAGATTATAAAATATATATTTCATATATATGTATGTATAAATAATTATAACTAAGGTATTTGAGCATGCCTGGTTACTGGTAACACAACTGAAAAGATTAATATTTCTTTTTACTGATTCTAACAATCCAGTTACAATGGCTAATGAGTCACAGCATTAATTGTATGCCATGACTTGTTACAAATACACTCAAAATGAATTCTTCCTGAGAGCTTTTCACTTATGCTGTGGCTATCTTCTTTGTACTTCTCAGCATCAGAATAGCAAAGGCATTTTACAGACGTTCTTTTTCAGGACATTCTATCCAAATGCAAGGAAAGATGAACTACTTTACTTGAGACATCACTTAGACATGAGTGAAAGCAGTAAAAAGAATGTGAAGAAATGTTGGGGGAAAATATTCAAATTATTTTATCATATTCTTCAAGAAAGACCTGACTCCTTGGTGAAGTTCAAAAAACTAGAACTAGAGACAGAGAGGTCAACCCTGTAGCATGCAAAACAGCATAGAATTAGTCCTCTACCAGAATTCACCCAGGTTCTCAAGAAAGAAATCTTGGAACCAACTTTGATTCCTCCTTTGATCTCTTATTTCTGAAGTCCCACTAATTCTTCTGCTCTCTAGCACATATCTTCTTTTCCACTTCCTTTGTAAAAATCTTAAGTCCATTTTCCCTATTTTTGGACTATTACAATGACTTCTTAAGTTTCCTGAAAGATGTTTTCTATGTTTGGCTAATTATAGAATCATTTTCAATTTTTCCTAAAGCAAAAACAAATAAAAATCATTTTAGCTAGCACCGCTTATATTATCCTGGATTAAGCTTAAGCCCGTTATCCAAAGTGAGGTGACATTAGATCAGAAAAATGGGCTTCACATGTACTCGCCATCAAATTGGTACTAACTAATTAACACTATGGTGCTCAAATGGTGGTGGTGTTCACCAGGGATTCGGGGGTTAGGGGGTAGACCCACATCTGAGGGATGTGGTGAGCATTGTGGAGGGGAAGGGCATACCTCTAACCCTTGCTAGGGAGAGGCAAAGATATGAAATGCAACCAAAATGTTTGTATTCTCATATTTTCTTCAAATAAAATTTAAAAAAAAATAACTTAAATGAGCACAATAAAAGCCAAACACCAAAAAGGCTTTTTTAAAGGTTTTCTTTTTCAGAAATCCTCCAGTTCAAGTTTTATCCCTGCTTTCACCCACATTAGTGTGAATGAATCTTTTACTTACCCTTAATCCAGACTCACATGCTCCCTTACTTGGGCAAGACTGTCTTACTTGACCTATTCACATCCTATCTTGCCCCTACAGTGCCATCTACATACTACCATCCAAGTAATATTCCTAAAGCACATTTTGGATCATACCACTCCCTTGCATAAAACTATCATGCCCACTTCACCCTTCTTCTTACCCACAGAGCGAATCCTTGATTTAGTTGTCATTTACAGTTCTCTACACTAAAGTCTCAACTTACTTTTTTATAGTCTTGTTATAGTAATCAGACCCAAACTAAACTACTGATTATTTCTATTAATAAAAAACCTACTCTATGTTTTCCTATGTCTAAACCTTAGTTCATGCTATTCTCCCAGAAGGAAATGCTGTCCCTGATCTTTACCAGTTGAAATTTTACCCATCCTTAAATGTCCATCTTAAAAGCCACCTACTTCATGAAGCCTTTTTCAATGTTCCTAGCTGAACTTTCTTGTTTCAACTTTCAGGGCGTTATTTTGGCGCTTAGCATCTGCTGCTTTTATTTCTGGTCCGCATGCACAGTCCCTACTAGAATCCCTGAGGAGCTAAGTGTTATTTCTCATAGTATCTCTCATAGTGCCTCATGCCTCTCAGTTGTTCCACATATACATTACACAAATTACTCATCCACCTACTGTGATGTTGGCTAAATAACATTATTGAAAATAGTCTATTTCAGTCTTCCCCAAAATATGCATTATTTGGAAATTGTTTCAAACCTATTCCTATGTGTATATAAAATAGGCCCTTACCAATAATCTCTTTGCAGGGATTTTCAGGAGTGATGGGGACTCTGCAAGCTGGACACTGGCTATTATTCTTCAACCACAAATCAATACAAATTGAACAAAATACATGGTTGTTGATGCATATGACAGGCTGGCGTACCTTTGAAAAGAGAAACATTACTTTTAGTACAGGGAAACAGTCATAACTAGAATGCCAAATGGTTTAGTTTGGAACAAATTGCTTTTCTAGAGTACAGCACAACAGTTGTTTAAGACAGAATATCTAAGACTTCTAAAAACTCCACTTGTGTTGACCACATTCTTTCTTATGTATGTATAACAAAGATACTATCTGAGATAGTTGGTCACGGAGACTGAAACTTCACAGAGACTGAAACTTCTGACATATTATGAAATGCTTTATTTTGTACCTAACCACTTTCATGCCAAAAAGAAAATTATTTTTGTTCCACTAAGGCTGGGACAATTTTCCTCAAACTATTCTATTTTAGAATTATGGAAAGGCAGGATTAGAAGGCTTTTTAAAGATCATTTAGCACAATTATATATCTGATGCTTGAATCTTTTCCTCAGTCCATTCCATTCTGTTACAGAATAACAGCAACCAGCTATTAAGCATTGACATCTTAGTAGACATTCCCAAAAATCAGTCATGAAAACTAAAACGAACAACCCAAAAAGCATAAGCCTCACTCTCAAGTGGTTTTATGATCGAAACAAAAAACAATGCTGCCACATATACTGACAATACAATATACACCAAGTACACAAATCCTTGACTCCACTTAAACAAGTACAAATGCCTTCGTACATTTACAGTCATATTTTACAAACAGCTTGCACATGAATCCTCTGTCTCCCCTCGCCCCTTTAAATACCACAATCCTGTGAGGTAAACAGAGTAAATATAATTTACAAATGAGGAAACCTAGGCATGAAGAAATTAGGTAGCTTGCTTGGGGTCAACTGGGTGTTTTGATTGTGTATAGTTGTTTTATCAGGAGGAAAACAGAAAAAAAGAGAATTTGCTTTGGTTTTTTTCTTAGCATTTATACCACCCCATATTATTTGTTTGTTTACATATTTATTATCTATCTACCTTATTAGAATGGAAGCTCCATGAGAGCAAGACATTCTTTAGTCTCATTAATTTCTAAATCCTATTACCTAGAAGACAGCCTGGTACTCAGTACGTACTCAGCAAAACTTTGCTGGATGAATTAATTGCTATCAAGACAGTATTTAATATTCAATTAGGTAGGGAGCTTGTCAGAAGGAAATAATGACAATATTTTTCAAATACTACAAATTTAACAATAGAAACACAAACAGCACAGAAATACTTAGGCTTTCATTTGATTTACATGGTACCTTCACTGTGGGACTCAAAACATTTTATAGTCATTTTTCTTTTCACTATTCCCCTGTTGTAATAATAACAGTATCAGTGTAGAGCCCTTCTGTACTAGGGACTAGAAGACTAGAAGATCAAGCAGTAGAGGGAGAATGAAGAGACAGAACTACTACAAACCACTTTCCTCAGAGAAAATGCTTGTGTTGCTCTGTCTGCCTCAGAAAGATACAATGAGTATTCATTAACTTGAAAGGGGTTTCTACCCTCAAAGAAATCATAGATGCATGGCTATTCATGACAGGTAATCATTTGAGTTTCACTGCAAAGAGCTCCCTGGTCTTAGCCTGGCTTTCTAAACACTTTGGTGCTCCCTTGGTTAGACACTAACCTAAGAAAACTAAACAGAGAAGATAATTGAGGATGGATTTAAACTTCCTCTTGGAGAAACCTAGTTCTAATTCATTCAGTTCAACTGGTTTCGTAAGATTCTTTAAAAAAAAAAAAAAAAAAAAAAAAGGGCCATGAAGCACAATGTCTCAAACTCTTCTTCCAAAGTGCTCTTATGAGCAGCCAGAAGTGAACGTTTATCTGTGAAGTATTCCTGGTCACAGTCTCAAGAGGCAGACAAGGCCAAAGCTTTCTTTGCAGGTTCTGTTTTTTTCCTTAAAAGTTTATATGATTTGGGAGTCCACACCATAATATATTCATGTATGCTTTAATTTCATCTTTATGTCATGAAATATTTCAAGAGCATAAAATCCCCAAACTGAGTACCACAAACATACTGCCATGTCTACTCGATAGCTTTCCCAAACACACACACTATAGCCCGGCAATATTCCTAGAAGTACCCCAAAATTAAGAAACTCAGTTAAAGAAGAGTTATCTCCTTAGACTGGTATCTACTTTTAGAGTGGTGATGATTTTTATAAGTCATGAACTCACCTAAAAATCGATAAAACCCAATGCTCAAGACATAAAACCATGCATAGTATAAGAGGATTCAAAATTCTCTCCCAACCCCCATAGACTTTCCCTATTATACACACATTTAAAAGTAATCAATTTCTTTGTATTTGCTCCCACAACAAAGGTTATTCTAAAAAACAGTTATGAGCAACTCAGTGGTTGGTCCTATCATTTACTAAAGTGGCAAAGACAGGAGAAGTAAGTTTCACATGTGGTAGAAATCAAGAATTCTGTATTGGCCATGTTAAATTTGTGACAAGCCCACTTGAAGTAAACAAATTTAGCAAAGCAGGTTTTAAGAGTCACTGGCATAAAAGATAATGGCATTTAAAGTCATAGGACTGGAGGAGATGCCCTGCATGGACACAACAGCTAGAGAAAAGATGGCGTTCCAGCAAGCAGAGGAAGAGGAGGAGCAATCGGTAAAGGAAACTGAAAAGGAGGCGGCCTGTGATGTAGGAAGGGAGAATACTGTTATCACAGAAGTCAAGAGAAGAAAGTTTCTCAAGAGGGAGACAGTGGCCAGGTGCGTAAAATATTGATGAGAGATTTGAGTTTGATGTGTACTGAGATGTGACTCTGGGATTTAACTGCACGGAAGTCACTGTGATCTGTTACTGACAAGCACTGTTTCAGCGAATGGTGGGGATAGAAACCTGACTGGAGTTTGAAAGACAATGAAATATGAAGAAGTGAAGACAGAGAATATAGGCAATTCTTTCATGTTTTGCTGTAAAGGAGAGCGCATAAAAATAATACCATGGTTAAGAATACCAACGGGAATGATACAGTAAAGAGGAGATATTAGTGATAGAAGAAGAGGGGAAGGGGTATTATAGTCATTAGAAGCAAAGTCCCTAACAAGTCAAGAGGGGAAAAGCACATGGGGAGATTTTGGCTTATACAGGAGTGAGGATCTGTCTTCCTCTGTAACAGAAGGGAAAGAAGGGGGTATGAGTGAGGACAAATACAAAGGGGTAGAATGATCTGCTGATAGAAAGATGAGGGAATTGATGTCCTATCTCAACTGCTTATATTTTGTCATTAAATATGAGGTGAGGTTATCAGCTGAAAATGAGAAGGGAGGTAGGCTACAGATTTGAGAAAATAGGAAAATAAAGCAGTTATTTTGAAAAGTGAGAAAGTAAATTTACTAGGGACATGTAGCAATGCTACACACTGTTGAAGTCCTATTAATATTTGAAGTCAGTGGTTTTAAATGCAAAGTAAGACCAATTAACATAGGTGTGTATTTTTCTTAACAATATTTAGCTGCTCAGGTTCAAGCAGGAAGTAGATAAGTAATTTGGTTTACCCAGAGTTGGGGTTTTGCCAAGACGAAAGGGCGAGAAAAGGACGATAAAAAATGATCATGAATAATAAGAGAATATAGTGCTTAAGTATAAATGATGACAGTGAAAAAATGATGGAGTCAACAGATGGATCTTGATAAGGCTGTAGTAATGCTGGAGAGTAAGCATGGTGGAAACAGGATCAGAGAGTGAGATGCTGACAGTCAAAATACTAGAGGTGGTACAACTGCTTCCTCTAACGTTTTGTCCTAGGCCATCTTATCTGATATGTTCTATTTTTTCTCTTAATCTCATGTGTCATATGGTTCCATGCTGACAACTATTCCATGCTGACAACTTATAAGTCTCTCTCTGTAACTGGACCTCAGTAAGTGGCAGAGCTTAGGCTGTGACAGACAAACCTGTGGCCAACTCTAGTTCTGTCACTTATTGAGCAGTTTGACCTTGGGTAAGTCCTTTTGTTACTGTAGGCATCAGTTTCTGCCTTTGAAAATTGTGGCTTAACCTAGTACCCTTTTGATTTAGGTGTTAAGATTAAATAATGGATGTTACAGACACTTCCACAGCAATCCCTCAAAAAAAAAAAAAAAAAAAAGAGGTAACAGTATTACTATATATCCAAGTGCCTAGGCACCAACTCCATATAAGGATCCTGCAGCTGCCTCAACTATAACATGCCCCAAATTAAGCTTGGCTTCCTCCACATACTGCTCTCTTCCTGTACTTCCTCCTGTCTAAGTTAATAAGGTCACCACCTTTTCACTTGGGCTAGAACATTTAGAGCTGTCTCTTACTCATCCTTTTCATTTATTCTCACCATCTAAATTGTCACCAGATGATGGTGTTATACACCAAGTCTAAGAAGCCATAGATTTTAAGATTCTCCAATATTTTACATATCGTTAGGAAAAAAGGATGAAAAACACTGTCAATTACATTTGTAAGATACAACCAGATTTCAGAGATGTTATAATTTGAAGAAAAATGTACATCTCAGAATAGCCAAAACATGGCAAATCTATCTCCAAATGTTCTTTTACCTATGTTCTTTTATCTATCCTTTCCTTGCCATCTTCATCCCAATGAATTTAGGTTCTCATTCTTTTATTAATACCTTTAATCTATTCAATGGCCTCCTTACAAGCTTCCAAATGTTCACTTCAGTTCACCTTTCACACTGATGCCAGAGCTACCTTCCTATAATATGGATCAGCAGCTTTCACTGCTCTCCTGCCAAACAGCAATGGATTTTCTCTGCTCATAGTCTTAAATATAGCAATCAAAGAGCAACATAATCTAGTTCTTAAATAACCATTTCCCTTCATCTGCCATTTCAATATTTGACACAACCTATACTTCAACCACACAAATCTATTTGATGTTCAACAAAAAGAATATGGACAGTGGGCACTTCCTGTGTACAGAGCTCTCATTTCTTAGCTTGACATGTCCTGCTAATCTCTACACTCACCTCACACAATCAAAATAAAATCCCTCCCACCTTTTACAATGCAGATCAAATGCTACCTCCTCTGCAAGGCCTTTACACATCTTTTAAAAAAATTAACCAAGTCTTTCTCTGATAGAGTACCCCTTGTCCATTTATTTTAATGTTCACCTCTTTTTGTACTGTACTATACTTAGAAAACTGTTTACATCCTGTTTTCCTTATTAGATATCAGGCTTCTTGGGGCAAGATCAGCATCTTGTTCATCTCTGCATCTACCTGCAGCAACTGGTACAATGCTTTGCATACTGTAAAATTAATAAAAGTGAATTTTGATGTACAAAAATGAAAGGCTCAGATAATATGTCCAGAAGTGTCTAAAGAAGCAAAAGGTCAAAGGCCAGCACCAAACTGTGAAAAAGCAAAAGTTTAACCTCTCCGTTTAGTATTCGAAAATGATACAGAAGAACAACCACAGGCAAACTACTTGGCTTTGTCTGCTAAGTGCCATTAGCAATATCACCCACAGGAGAATATTTTTCACTGTTCGACAGCTGGTATTATCACTGCTGTTGTGTTGAATTTTTGAAAGAGTTGTCTAATTCATTTCTTTGAGCCAGGTATTTATCAGATAACGATTTCTAGACAATGGTATAAATTTAGCTTAGGAGAATAGAAATTTATAAAGAAAGAACTATGAAAACATGTTACTTGTTATGTATGTATTTGTAACCTGTAGTAGCAAAATACAAAGAACCTAGTCTTCCCTCAATTCCTGTCCACCCATCCTCCTCTACCCAGATCCTGCTATATACAATACCAAATACACACATAATTTTCTTTAATAAGATCTTCCCAAGACACAAAAATGATCATAATTTGCCAATGTTATTAGACTTTCTATCCAATTTACTCTCAAATGAGATCTGTGACAATAAAACAGTACACTTATGAAATAAAAATGCAAGACAACAATGACAATGGTAAGTGACATGTACAATTCAAACTCATCTGGGGTAATGTCCCTTGAGACTGGTGAGAAGGAGGAGAAAGAAGAGAAGAGAACACAAGGTGTTAAAAATGAGCTCTTCTCACTGGAATGGGCTGGAGCAGGCAGTCTTTGGTGCAGAAAGATTAACCCTATAATCTGTTACTCTATTATGTTATTTCATTTCTTTTATTTAAAGACGTTTCAGTCTTAAGTGACTTTACTCTACCACCAAAACCCGTTTCTTAAAAAAGCAAATATATTTGGAAGGAGTCATGCCTAAAATGATAGTCCTTTAATATCCATATCCAAGAATCACCTACTTAAGAGTTATAAATTGGCTTAAAAGGACAACTTTGGCACTACTCACATTTTGGACTGAAGAATTTTTTTGTTTTAGGGGGCTGCCCTGTATATTATAGGATGTTTAATTAGCAGCATCCCTGGGCTCCACCCACTAGATGCCAGTAGTAACCCCCTGGAGACAATGAGAAATATCTCCAGACATTGCCAAATGTCCCTCGAGGGCAAAATCCAACTCCACTTGGTTGAGGACCATTGGTCTAGGATATTTATAGGAATCTACCTAACAGGCTAATGGGTTGGTAGTTTCAAATCCATTTTCAGTTGTGGAAACTGAGACTCAAGGAAATAATGATACAGGTTACAAATGGCAGAGCCAGCATTTGTATTCAATGTGATTCAACTGCAAAATCACTTTTTTCAACCAAGAAACAGTTTTTTCTTCCTTAGAGCAGAGTTAGAAAACAATAATCTAGGTGTAAGAAATAGAAAATACAGGCTTGAAAGAAGTGAGATCCTGGACACTGATGGAGGTGATGGGAGGGAAGAGGCTACTGATAAGTTTTACTAACGGGTTTGGCAATTACACTTAAAATCAACTCCTCTGCCCCTTTGGCACCCTCACTAGAGACAAGAGCCAACCCTGCTTCTTGAAAGAATATTATTCTTTCTTGCACCTTGTCAAAACTTTATGGGTTTCTCTAATAAAGACTTAGAAAGATTATGAAAAGGAATTAGTCTTCAGTGGAAAAATGATTGTAAGCAGAGGCCCTACTACTTCAACCTTCGGCATTTAGAAACTTTTCAAAATAAAATTCCTGGATTACTCTTGCTATGTTTTAAGAAACACCAGGCTCTGGGTCAGAATTTGAATACTAGAACTTTAAAACTGTGAACTAAGTCATTTAATGCCTATTGAACTGCATTCCCATTCTTGTTGAGGTAAAAAGAAAGATAATGCATCTTCCCTCTCCTTCCTTCATCCCTACCAGGAATGTTTTAGTATAAACTATAATCTTATTTGGGAAGTAAATATGTCAACTATTACATACCAACCCTGATAGTTTCTAGGATATATGGACACATTTTTGAATTAATTTTTTATTATACTCTATGTCAATAAAAAGTATATTGCTATACTTTTCTATCTGAAAGTGACTGCATTCTTCAAACTATTTTAATCTGGAAAAGAAAAGAAAAATGTAGAACTTGTACTCCATATGGTTTTTTACCAAAGCAAATTACTTGTGACAATAATGTGCAAGGCTGGTTCTTAAATCCACTCTTGGGAACTGAGAGGCAATCAAGACTCAAAGATGGGCTCAATGTGCTGAGGTGGGTGACTTGCTGGCCAATCAACACCACGCAACAAACACTGATTGTGACGACTCTTTAAGTTGCACAAGGCTTTGTCGCAGTCTCTATCTTTTCAACATTTTAAATCAATGATATGGGTGAAACGCAAAGCAGGCATCTCTGAAAGAAGAGATCCTTTTGATGGTATTCCTTATAAGCAACAGTCAGTCCTATTACTGAACACTTCAAAAGACCAGTACCCCTACATTGTAAGGAAACTGATTTCATTTGTGGTTATTTCAGCCAAAAAGCTTGCCCTTAATATTAAGTAGAAATCTTAATACTATGGAGCTACACAAAGCTTGATTCCCTTCCAAATGAAAAATACTTTAATTATTTAAGGATTTCACTATTAAGTCTGTTCATTTCAACACTATTCTATTCCATCTATATTCCAACCCCAATTTCAACTTCTTCCCAAATGCTTTCAAAATCCTTTGGTTTACTTGTGTTTACCTTAAAGTATGGCACCCCAAACTGTACTCATACTCAAATGAGGAATAACTGAATATGATACATTAATGTTGAACAGCATTCATTGTTTGGCACTGCTCTTGAGAACCCCCTTCATCCTTTCATAAAATTGTGGGCCACACCTGGCTTTCACTGATGCCAAAATTTGGTTTCCCAGCTTGAGTCCTAATTGAATAGATAAATCCCTGGGATTATCTAGAGATAAACTGGTCTGTATCAGGATGGTAGTAGTATCAAAATGTCACTTAACAAATATTTTGGGCTAGATCCTTACTACATTTCTGTTTGCTGGCACACCAGTCCAAGACATGGGAAAAAATGAAGGAGGAATAGGCAAGAAAATATGCTCTACATAAATCACTCCACAGGATTAGTACCTAACTTCCTCAAGCCACATAGAGCTCTTACTTACAATATTGGCAAAGTTGCTAAAAACATTATTCGGCAAAGAGAACCCACCTTTTAAGAATGAAGTAGAGAAAGAGGTAGTAAATGTAAAATGCCTGAAATTTCCAATTTTAAGTGCATTTACAGTCAAAAGACAAAGCATCAACAGGTGAATACTTAGGCTCTCTTCCCTCCTTTCATCTCCATCCTCCCCCTCCCATCAGCCTCTCATCTATCTCTTCAGATTTAAGCCCCTCCCAACCTCTTTCATGGTAATACATACTTTTTTTTTTTTTTTTACAGTGACCTTCCTGGGATAATGGCTCCTAATTCTGTTGAATAATCAAATGCTGACTGTGAGATCAGAGAACAAATGGTAAGAGTGGCACAAGAATGATTAAAAAGGGCTAAGCACAAGGACTTTAAGGCCATTTCTCAGAGGTGGCTGGAAATGAAGTATGTCAGGGAGGTGGTGGTGACACTGGGAACATGATATGTTTAGTACCCCACAAATACAGTATGTGTGGGAGGGTGAGCAGCACAAGCAGCTCAACTTTGGTTTAACTGTACAAAAGGCAACAGTCATATGGAACCAGTTAAAAACCCTGGATGTACTGTGGCAATTTCTAGAACAAACAGGTCCTACTTATTGGGAATGCAAATCTTCAATTAGAAGTACAGTGGCCTCACAAAGCAATTGGGAAGAATAGTTACTGGAAAAGCATGGTTTCCTCAGTTTGAGGGCCTGCCTCAGTGCTCATAGTAAAGGCTAACAGTTATTGAATACCATTATGTGACAGACTTTATGCTAAGTATTGCATATGCTTCATTGAATTCTCCAAAAACTGCAAAAATGGGAGTTGAAACTATTACTATTTCCATTTTTACAGATAATCAAACTGAGGCTCCACGAGGTTGAGTAACTTGTACAAGGTCATATGACTTGAAAGTGGTAGAACCTAGATTAGAACCCAGGTAGTCTGAATGTAGAACTCAGGCCGTCAGTCACCATACCTATCTGCTTCTATAGTAGACAGAAAAAAATACCTGTTTACAAATTGTTAATCTTTTCATTTTTACTGTCTGATTTTCATTTTAGAATAAAACTAACCAATACAGAAAAATTTAAAAAACACACACCAAACGTGTCTGCTGTCATGGATAAGCTCAGCTGAGTGCTTTAGGAAGTAATCTACTTAAGACACAAATGATAATGATAGAGGTTCAACAACCAAGACTCTAAACCTTAGTAACCTTATTTTAAAGATGGGAAAACCAGCCCTATCTCACAGCATTGGTGTGAAAAATAAACAAAATAATAAATGCATACAAGAGCATTCTGTAATATACAAATCACTATATACTATTAGGTATCACTTTCCTTAAACGCAAAAAGCACAGGTTTTGTAAATCTAACAGACAGAACACACTGTCCACACAATTGCAAAAGACAGCCTACTAACTAATGGAAATTGGATATAACATGTACAACTAAGACCAAGGGAAAATGACCTCCTAAGAATATTTTTATCAGCCTTTAAGGTTAGTGCTGGAGGAAATTCACACAGAAATTAACACATATGTCTGGGAACTTTATGTCAGGAGTCAAATGTAGAGGAGTGCAGCAATTACAAACATCACTTCCTCTTCGCCTAGCCATGAATGTAGGCAGTTGTATAAAACGGTAGCTAAAAAACCACCCTCTAACAAGCCACCCTTGGTCTCTCCTGTCAGAACTGACTGCTATCAAGAGTTATCAGTTGCTTCCAATCCTGACTTCCTTCTACTTCTTGAACTCAAATTCACACAGAACCTCAAACATCTAACGCAGACGATCGTATTGGCTGGCACTCAAAAGTTTGCTCTATGAAGTTTGCATTTTTCAATTCTAAGCCTATGGCTGTAGTTGCAATCTGCATTTGGGGGTAAACACATATCCAGATACACCACAGACGTAAAAACAATTCAGTGTGGAAAAAATCTGGTTGTGCATAGTATCTTTCCCCATCTTGATCTACAAGGTAAAGAAATGCTCTTTAAAAAATCGAATGGGTGGCACAAACGGAAATGAAAGAGGAGACAAATGCATTGGAATATTCGAAACACCCTTTCTAATTCAGAACTACTTTCTCCGCCTTGTTTCACAAACACATTAGACATCTTCTGCATCACAAAGAGAGAGTATTCTATCTGGTGACTGATCCATTCTAGGAGTTAAAGACCAGACCCGTTATTCTAAACACCATCCAGGAGCACGTACTATTTACTTTCCAATATGAACCCAGAGCAAAAGCCATCCACAAGGCCGGGATAAGAAAAGGAAAGGATCGTGGAAATGTAAAAGACTCAACTCAGCTTTGTAGGCCCGAGAACATGAACACTCTGAGATTCTACAGGAGACTAAGGAACCTTAGGCGAGGCTCCTAGGAAATGTGTTTTAATGTGCTTCACTACACGCCACACGGGGTTGCACAGGGGAGTAAAATACTGCTGCGATGCGTTTCTGATGGGGCCTCCTTCGAGGCCGGCGCCGGCCCGTGTGAGGCCGCCGGCGGTGGCAGGGCCGTCTCGCCGCCCTCCCTCCAAAGCCCCGGCCGCTGTCATCCTGCTCGGAAAGGCGCCCTGATGAACCCATTAATCACGGCGCGCTCCCTCCATCCCCCAGGACGCGGCCTTCCATCGCCTGAGGAGAACGCGGGTCAGCGTCTTCTCCCATTTCGGCTCCACACGCCCCTTCTCCGCCCCGCGCGGAGACCGCCTCAGCTCTGGCGGTCGACTACATCCCCGACCCCGTTTGTAGCTATGCCCGGAATCATCCATTACCTTCCCCAAGCAAATGTGGCACGTGATGGGCAGCGTGAGCGACAATGTAACGTTCTGCACGGTCTGAGCCATGGCAGCGTTCAGAATCCCGCCAACACGGAAGTCCCGCCGACTGCAGCTCCTCGCCGCGCCTGAGGACGCGCGAGGCCGGCTACGGCAGCCCGGTAGGGCCATAGCCCGCCCGAGAAACGAAAACGCGTTTTCAAAATGCGCAATCTCCCAAGGCTTTTTCGTTTCATACACACACGCGCACACACACCAAACTCTTTCCCCGTTTCGGGAGCTGAAAATTGCTGAGAATGGAAAGGAATGTGGTTTACTACAGGTATCGAGGATCTTGAAAATTTAAAGTTAAGCGTTATAGGGGAGAGAATTTTTCTGGGGGTTGGATGGAGGAGAGAGTTTTTCCGCCTGAAGATTAAACCCCACACAGTCCGTAAACATACGACGCAGTCAAAACACGAAGGAAATAGATGTTGCTTACACATTTTAATTTTTCAAAACAACTTTCCACCTTTCTCAGCTCCCTTTCCATTCTTAAGTGATATAATGTGCTTCCAGAGGGCACAATACTTGACTTAAAACACACAATGATTGTCTCCTTATCTGTGTCTGAGACAGTCTGGATACATTTAATCTCAGCTTTCCTTGAAGACGCGCTTTCACTGTTGGTCTTTCCGTGGTTACCGCCTAGAGGAGATTTAAGTTAAGGACTGGAGCCATGGACTCTGATTAATACCCGACGTGGAAGAACTGCAAGCAGTGGGAGTCATTCACTTGGGCAAGGCATTTTAACGGCTTCATTTCAGATACATGATTGGATATGAAATGTACCACTGTGTTACTGAACTTCAAGAGAGAATTTGTGAGGTTATAAACTATTTCCTACCAATGAAAATGAAAAAAATCTAAAAGTTCCTAAATGAATTTTAAATGCATTACCACAGATTTGGAATCTAACTGCAACTTACTTTAAGCGAAAGAGACCAGATGTGATAAACTACACAAACAGATACAATCTGTGAGTTGTAAGATTTAGAAACAAGACGACTGGAACGACTTTTACTAATCTTTTTGGAAAAGAGGCAGCATGATCTCAAGAAAGAACCTCATGGTTAAGAGCACCACCCCCACCCCCAACAACTTCCTAGCTCTGTGGCTTCAGGCAAATTATTTAATATCTCTGCATCTTAGCTTCTTCATTGGGAAATTTTGAGTGTGTGTATGAGGATCAAATTAAGTCAATACATGCTTACTGTCATGTCTATAAAAGGGTCAGGCAACCATGGGATTGGAGCAGCTAGCAGTTCACATGAAGAAGCCTCAAGTTCAGTTCAAAATTGGGTCACAAGTGACAGTGAGAATTCTTCCAAACAACTGGAGACCATCATGTGCTTGGAATTGGAGAACTGGGCAAAGTAGCTATACTGATTATCTGTCTAATGGCTACTTTTTCAGAAAGCTTGGCATAAAAGTCATTCAGTTTGGCTGTTGCCTGGTTATTTGAAGGCAAAGCCATATTTATATAAGGTCTAGAATTCATGTTTTGCTGATGCCTCTTTCACATTCCTGGCTGTAAACCCCAGACTTCAAAATAAGAAAGCTCTAGGTCACCACCTTTTGTCATTCTAGTTTTTCCTTTCCCCATCCAATTGTTTTCTTCTTTGTCCTCCTCACCTTGCTCATGCTTATACCTAAAGTGGTATTTTAGGCCTCCTTCTACACCCTCTGAGTGGAGTGTAGGACTGAAAATGTTTTGCCTCTCACATCCATCCCTGGAAACAGTGTATCAAGAAGACACATTGAAGACATTTCTTTTTTGTAAGCTTAATTTTATTTTTAATTGTCACATAATAATTGTAGATATTTACGGGGTACAATGTGATGTTTGGATATGTACATGTATTGTGTAATGACCAAATCAGGTTAATTAACAAATCCATCACCTCAAACATTTACTATTTCTTTGTAGTGATAACATTAAAAATTCTTTTCTAGCTATTTTGAAATATAAAATACATTATAGGTAACTATAGTAATAACCCTACTGTGCAATAGAACACCAGGACTCATTCCTCCTATCTAACTGTAACTTCGTATTCATTGACAAACTGCTTCCAATCCCCACTTCCTTCTTACCCTCTCCAGACCCTAGTAACTACTATTCTATTCTCTACTTCTGTGAAGTCAACTTTGGTAGATTCCACGTATGGGTGAGATTGTGTAGTATTTGTCTTTCTGTGTCTAACTTATTTAACTTAACATAACGTTCTCCAGGTTCTTCTGTGTTGTAGCAAATGACAGGATTTCATTCTTTTTTTTCCTGGCCAAATAGTATTCTATTGTGAAGACACTTTTTTTTTTTTTTTTTTTTTTTAAGAGGCAGGGTCTCACTGTCACTCAGGCTAGAGTGAAGTGGTGTGATTATAGCTCACTGTAACCTTGCACTCCTGGGCTCAATCAATCCTCCCACCTCAGCCTCCTGAGTAGCTGGGACTACAGGTGTGCACCACCATGCATGGCTAGTTTTTAAATTTTTTTAGAGATGGGGTCTTGCTATATTGTCCAGGCTGGTCTTGAACTCTTGCCCCCAAGCAATCCTCCTGCTTTGGCCTCCCAAAGTGCTGGGATTACAGGTATGAACCACCACACCTGGGCAGACACTTCTATTTAAAAAGACATTTCCATTGCTTCCTGCGTCAAGTTCATTCTTTGTAAACCATCCTGGTGATTTGTATCAATACCTAGTCACAAATAGAAATTTTAAAAATCATAACCTGCATTCTAAGTAGAATTTTAAAATCTAGACTAGCTCCAACATCACTTTCCACATTTAATACCATTGTCATAGCTTCTCAGTGCTGTTTTAGTGCTCCATCCACACAGCTATTTATGCACTGATCATATTGTATTAGAATTGCTTATATGTTTGGCCCCACAACAGACTATGTTTCTTGAGGTCAGGGATTGCATCTAATTTATCTAGTATGTGGTACTAAGCGACTATTTCCCTTAGCCACAACGTACCTTTATTATAAACCCAGGCTGTTTTATGTTAAATAATATTTTTACTCATTTTCACCTTAAAATAGAAGACTCTATTGCTTTTTATGAATTATAAAAATAATGCAGGCTCATTTTAAGAAAATTAAGCCATTTAAAAGTACATAAAATAATAAGCAAAATTTCCTCTATACTTTTGCCTCACCTCTCTATCCTGTGTGGTAATCACCATCAATATTCTAGATTATATCCTTACAGACATTTTAATTCATATATTACTGTATGCATAGGTACCAACAAAATCAAAGCATAACATAACTGCCTTGTTCACTTAATGCTTTGCAGATACACACGCATAAATAATATTATTAGCAATACAGGTTGATTAGGACTCCCTCTAGGTCCAGATTGATTCCAAGCCTTGCTTTTAATAATGCAAGTGGTTTAAGGTCAGAACTAGCTTTTCTCTCTTTTCTATGAAGGACTTCCCATTTTTTCACAAATCATATTCTAAATAGATGTTGTTTGACCCAAATAGTTAAATAATACTGCCATTGCTGTAATAGGAAAACAAAGAATACATAGCTCATTGGCTTTCTGCTTAATTTCTGTCTCAACTTCTTGGTAGCCATATGGGAGGCCCTATGATCTGAGGATTTCTATTACATATGACACCTGGAAAGCCTCCCAAATCCTTAGAATTACAAACTTTTAGAACTAGAAAGGCTCTTAGGTGTTTTTATGCAGGTCTTTCCTTTCAAAGATGAGGAAATTGAGGCCTACAGAAGGTAAATCACCAGATAATAGTAGAATTGGAGCTAAATCCTAGATCATACTTGAGGGACTCTTTGAGATTGTTGGCCCAATGCCTCCGTGTAAGTGCAAGATGTATTATTATTAACAAAGTAGTTCAGTAATAAAAAGTCAGTCATAATTGAATTCTTTGCTAAGAAAACCATCAAATAGCTTTGGAACACCTTTTACTCCATGTTTAAATCAGATTCATTTTGATGATAAATTATTTAAAAGCAAGTTTAAAAAAATATAAAATCTTAAGTGCTATTAAAAATTGATTAGGAATGCATTATTCTTTCATTGACCCAGTTCAGATTGTTTTTTAATTTTTTTGGTCAAAGCTAATAAATTTGAGTAAATGTTTCAGACAGACATTTTGCAATCATTTGGCCATCAGTCAATTAATCACAACTTCATAAATATTGATTTTAAATTACATTTATTCTTCATTCCTGAAAGACTATTTTTTGTTTGTTTTAAATTTATATACCCCCATATAGATTGCGATTAATGCTGATAAAACTCATAAAACTTTTATTAAAACTAATCAGAGGTGCTGGCCCAGTTGCATGGATGTCAGGCATGGTACCATCCTCTCACGGGCTGGGAATTCTGAACTAAAATTTCTCAAGATGGTGGCATGAAAGAAGGATGCTTGTTACTGCAGAGGAATTTGCGTTTCTCATACACAATGGGTTTTGTTTTTGTTTTTTATTTAATCAAATAGATTGACATATCCACTTTTATTGCAAAACTGATGGAAGTTAGCATTTATTCATTTAATGTATTTTTATTAAAAACATTAAGGAAGAACTAACTTAGACAAAGTTCTGTCTCATGGAGCTTACATTCTAATGGGAAAGTTATGCTTCACTGGCTTGGAACTAAACTTGGCCTCCTAAGTAGCAGTTGAGGTTGTAATACTGAACCCACACATCAAGTTTGTTTGTAATCACAATATAGTGATTGTAGAATACAAAAATAAATGTAATTAGTTATTTATTTGTTCAATCCACCAGTATTTAAATATTTTTATGTACTAGGCACTGGTCTAAGGGCTGGGTATATAGCCATGAATCAGACAAACAAGATCCCTGTCTTCATTTATTCATTTAGCAAATATTTTATTTACTATCAATGATGTGCCAGCTACTGTGCTATTAATGAGACACTTTGTAAAGGGAACAACTAAGCCCAACATTTCTATTCTATCACAAAATGTGTATTTCTACAGTAATTTCTTTTCTGGATGCTCTTATTGTTGGTTAGCCCCTGGCTATTGTGACACAGCAAGTTATAATTTTAAATATTTTAAAATGTTGCAAATTGGGTGATTGTTTTAAATTAGGTCATATAAAAAAGAATATTTTAGTTCCACCTAAGGCTAAGTGGTGCTTCACAAATGTTTGTTGAATGTTAGAGAATAAATGAAGATAATATTGCCTTCGGGAATATTGTAACAGGACCCACCAAAGCAGAGAGGTTGTGGGATTTGCCACAGTAGTGGAATAGGGAACCCAGCTCTGAGATACTGACGTGCTTTTGCTTTAAGTTGCCAATCAGAGCACATTCACTTTCTTCCTGCACTTATTTTTAGGTGTGAGCAGAAGTTTGAAGGTGATGCTCCTCCATTGAAATCCAAAGCCAGGTCCCTTTTAATAAAGGTAATGTTTTCATCACCCTATTTGTTGAAGCTCTACAAATAATCACATTCTGTATGAGGGCACCTGTCCCTTAAAGGCATCCTGCACTTGACCATGGGGTCCTTAGCAGCTGTCTGGAGCCTTTCCAACTTGCTTTTCCTGGAAATAGGGCTCACATTCAATGCTCCCAGACATTGTTTTAGCAGCTAAATCATTTGCTACAAGTGTTATTTAAGGTATAGCTTTATTTCCCTGGATTACCATCCTCAACTCTTTGATCTGAGGTTTTTCTTTCTTTTCCCTCTCATACCATTCATTATGACCAAGTCTCAAGTTTAATTTACTTTATAATATTTTTCTTGTCTGCTCTAGTCTCCTCATAAACCTGTTGCTTTTCAAATCCTTTATCACTTAAGATTTGTATCTATCAATTTTGTGCTTCGTGTATTTATTCTACCTACACTATTTACCATTTGCAATGAGCAAAGGACTATACTAAATGCTAAAGCTAAAAAGTTGAAAGCCAGGTTCAGCCTTGTCCTGGTGAAGGTTACAATCTAAATACAGGAAGGCAAGTATATTAGTAAACCAGTATTTACACAGTGAGTTAATTCCTGTAGGAGTAGAGAGAGCGTGTGCACTAATTTAGCCACACACAGAAGCATATACACCTCTATTGGTCTCTATATTTTTGAAAAATCTCTCCCTAACTAAACTGAAGGTCCTTGAGCATGGGAATCCAGTATTATTCATGCATGGCACAGTGATGAGCACACAGTGGGTCTCAGCAAACAATCACTGATTGGCAATTTTTCCCTTCTTTAGTGCTGTGTCCCTGTTTCTTTCCATACCTATTTCCATCCCACCATTTAAGAATGTATATTAATTTATTTAAGCCATCATTCTTTTTGGCTGGAGCAATTCATTGCCTATTTGAGAGTGTTGAGAGCTCTCTTTCCCTCTGTCATGGTGACCAATACTATCTGAGCTGGCTCCTGCTCCATCAGTGTGGGTTCCAGAGTAGAGCGACATGGAGCAGAGCCCCCAGCTGACTCTTGACAGGCAAATAGCCTGAATGAGAAATAAACCTTTATTACGATAAGTGACTAAGATGTGTTACTATAGCATAACCTAGACTCTCCTGATACGACTTTTGGGGATGATTTATTTTTATTTCCTGTATACTTTTTGATAGGGACTGAAATTGTGTTTCTCCCCTCCCAAATTCATGTGTTAAAGCCCCAACCCCCAATGTGACTGTATCTGAAGACAGAGTCTTTTAGGAGGTAATGGATAAAAGAGATCATAAGGGTGGGGCCCTCATCTGACAGGACTGTGGCCTTATAAGAAAGAAAAAGAGACTTGAGCTCTTTCCCTCGCACCATTTCACATGAGGACACGGGATGAACACAGCTGACTGCAAGCTGAGAAGAGAGCCCTCACCAGAATCTGACCACACTGGCACTTTGACCTCAGACTTCCAGCTTCTAGAACTGTGAAAAAATAAATTCCAGTTGTTTGAGCCACCCAGCCTATGGTATTTTGTTATGGAAGCCTGAGCTAAGATACTTTTCTTTCTTATTTATACTTATTTATATGTTTTTCTTACTTATTTATACTTTTGTCCAATTTATGATTTTTCATTTCTGCTTTTCTGATTTTCTTAAACTTCTAAAAATTACTTTTATAACCATAAAAGTTTTAACACTAAAAAAATAAAACCTTAAAAGCATCATCCTTATATCATATATTTTAGTGGATGTGATACACTGGTTAGCTTTATAGTGAACTAAATTCAAGGGAAGCCCACATGAAAACCTAAATTCAATTCAATTTCATAAAGATGTATTAAGGACCTACTGTGTCCAGCTGAAGCTCTAATATGTGCCGTACTTAAGAGCCTCACACAAATCTCCTACCGCTCTTTCTGCAGTTACAACACACAACATTTCTATACTTTATGAACTTAAATAGTGACTTGCAGAATTGTTTTTAGTCTCCCTAGAATGTTCCTTGAGATGAGTATAGCTGTGGGAAATTGTATTACTGTTCACCAAAATCTGCTTCTCATCTTCTTTCTAGGAGACAATTATATTTACAGTCCCAGTGAAGTTGGGCTCCATCATGTGGCTTTCTTTGGCCAGTGAAATATGAATAGAAGTAGCATACATCTCTTCCATGCTCACACTTTACGAGCCTCAGCTGCAAAGAATTGTCTCAGTTAAGGTCGTGTCCTTCTTGGGATGGCACACATCTGGTGACTAGTGGAGGGAGGGATATAAAAGCCTGGCTATTTTGGGACAACTCTGATGGGTCGTTTAGCCCTAGAGGAGGTGTTGACGGGCCTGCATCCCAGCTTGACTTCTTCTTTTGCCCAGTCTTACTTCCTTTCCCTTCCTCTCCACTGGTGTTGGTCACAAGGACCCTTCCTGACAAACCTCCTGCACGTTCAACTCTGTCTCCACGTTGGCTTCTGAGAGAGCCCAACCTGCTACAATACATCTTGATCTTGGTGTATGATATGGGGGACTGTATATATGTGTGCATGCATGTGCTCATGTGTGCATGAATGAACATGTCTGTTTAATTTTCTGTGTATGTATTCCTGGCTTCATGGACATCCCTATTATTCTATGAAGAAACAATTGGGTTTAAGAACAACAGAAAGGATGAAAGGGAGGGAGAAAAGGAGGGAGGGCGGAAGAAAGACAAATATGAAGAAAGAGAGAGTGATTGAGAGAGAACTGAGAGACATTTCGAGCCTGAAGATCATTTCTCTGCCCGTGTCCCAGATTCTGCATGGACATATTTGACAACAGGGGTTTATTTTCCATTTCTCCTTATTTTCACTGAAACATCCTACCTCTCTTTATACATTCTCTCACTGATGCCCACATTAGGACAGCCTAAACACATTTTACATGAGGTTGTTGCTTACACATTTGATTCATAGTAATTTCAATGTCAACTGCCCTGGGGACCGAAGAGGTGGAAAGTGATTCTAGCACTGCACCTCACCTGCCTGTGTGACATAGGGCAAGTCACTGCACCTCTGGGCTTTGGTTCTCTTAGCTGCATGTCAGGGAGTTTGGGCAAAATAACCTCTGAAGCATCTTTCAGGTGTTATGAAAAGTCTAAAACATTGACTAATTGCTAAATTTAATTATAGCATAAAAACAACTACCAAATACAGGAAATCCTTATAGTCTAAGGAGGCTATAAGTAGCTGAGGAATTCTAAGGGACCCGTGGGACACCCAAGAGATCTGTGAAATGGGTACATGTGCTGGGGAACACTGGATGACGTTTCACAGATGGCGTTATTTTGGTGAACTTAGCTTGCTTCAGGTTTTGCTTTCAGCCTTGAAAGTCCAGAATTATTTATGGAATTTATGCAATATTTATCAGATTCAACTTTAATCAAACTTGCCAGCACAGATACCTAAAGAAGAATGCAAATTCATGAATTGACAAAGAGGGAAACCCCTTTCACGTGACTTGCATCTTTCATTTGGCGACCATGACTTTGGAGCAGAGGAAAGTGCAGAGTCTGGAGGGTATGCTGTTTCTGGGCTATGGAGAATCCTAAAGACATATCCCTGAGGAAACCTCTCTCAGATCTTTGTCATCAGTGGCTCTGTCTGCTGGAGCAGATTGGACACACGTCTACTGCCGATAGGCTTCTGTGTCTCAGTGTCTTCCCACCTTCCTCCTATGGAGACTGGTTCCTTCTTGAGTTATGCCATTATTACCAATTATCTGTGGCCAACCTCTGCTCCTCTGGGCCTTGGAAACCATCTGTCCTCTTCCAGTAGATATGTTAGATGTGCAAGTTCAAGTTTCAGAAAAAGACCTTTCTTTGTTGAAAGCCATTGGGGGGAAATTCCTTATCCACTACAAATATAAGTAGGACTTTTCAGAGGTCAAGAGGATGGGCCATTTTGTTTTTTTTTAATTTATTTTTTAAGCTCCTCAGTATATTTTTTAAAAAATGAAAGATACACTATTACAAATATTGTGGTGGTATTGAAGATTTACATTTAGTAGATGCATTTCTTCAATACAAAAATATGATGCAATAATATTACTTTCTCATTGCCCAGAATAATTATAGGATTCATTATAAAATATTAAATCCTGGGGCACTACAAGCAGTGCTGTCTTATAAAAGTGTTTTATTTAATTTTGTTTATTTTCAATCCATGGGTCACATCCCCATCAGTGGGTCATGAAATCAATTAGTGGGTGAACAGCAGAACAACCAAGAGCAAGTGTAAAAAGCACTCTCTCCCCAGCCCGGGTGGATGGGCTGAAAATGTTCATTTTGATTTGTGTTTGCCTCGCACCCCCCACTTCGTCCAGCCTGCAGGGCCTCAGTAATGTATACTGACTTTCTCCACTTTTCCTTTCCCCTCTCCCTCATCCCCATCTGTCCCGATTACAACCAACACTTTAAGAAATTTGCCATAGACAAGAATGGAGCACAACTACACAGTGCATTGCATGTGGTAAGGGTATATATTGTTCTGTGCTGATTGTTATGTACAATAGATTTCTTACTGTGGTTTATATTGAAAAGTTTGAGAACTAGTATCTTAGTATGCATGTTTAGGCTGAATGATGGATGTCTCTTCTTCATATTGTCAGTGTGTCTCTACAATGAAGTATTTATGTTCTTTTTGAGATAATGCTAAAAGTAAAAACTTGTTTCATCTGGTAAACATAAGACTTGGGGCAAATGAATCTTCTAGTATTCCCCCACCTACCCACGCTAAGCAAAAAGGTATTTTATTAACCCAGAGGTGCCTTGATGAATTTCTTTTTCTCCCCTGTCCTCATTCCCTCCTCTCTTTACCCCTCCATCAAAGCATAAAGTTAAAAATTATATATTTTCAACAATTAGTCTCAACTTCATTGTTTGACATTGCAAAATCTGAGTAGAAGCAAAAGAAAAGTTTGACTTTTTTTGTAATTTCTTTCTCAGACACATAATTCTTGCAGTGATTCAAAAAGTAACCCAATGAGAATAGTTCAGCCCAGCAGACATTTCTGTGGTGTATACTATGTGTTCCTTACAAGAAACCTGATAGATAGCTTGTCTGTTGTTCTCCCTGTTTTATAGTTCAGAGAATTGGGGTTGAGAGAGGTAGCAAAACTACATAGCTATTAAATGCCATTAATGGATTTTCTGGCTTATGTTCCAGTGGCGGGTCATTCAACAATCCTTTGTCAAGGATGTACTATGTTCTAGAAACCATGTGTTAGGAAACCTGGAGGATATTAAACTGAGTGAGACATGGTGTCCGCCCTTGAGGAGTTTGGGTCACTCTGGGGCTGTAGATACTTTTAAACTGGATCAAATGTAGTCAGATAATATATATAACAGCCACCATTTAGGGAGCACTTACTTTGGACCAGGCATAAGGTTTGCACAGTGCTGTGGGGACCCTGAGCAGGGTAGGGCTCAGGTAAGCTTTTCCATCTCTGGGAAAGAATGGTTAGAATATCCAGCAGCAACCACAGAAAGCAAGGCCCTCAGAACAGAAGGGACTGTGAGTGCAGAGAAACCAACTGAGTGAGAGAGTGCCTTCTGTCCTAGCGGTGCGTGTAAAGGGAAGGGGACTTGGGCATAGTCCAGGATTTTTATCTTGGACAACAAGGTTGCGGGGTAGAATATAGGCAATAACTGAATTTTTTACATTTACTCGAGGTTCAGTATTGTGGTGTATGATATCACATGTGGAATCTAAAAAAGTCAAACTCATAGAAATAGAAAGTAGAACCGTGGTTACCAGGGGTTGAGGGTGAAAGGGAATGGGGAGATATTGGTCAAAGGATGCATTTTCACAGGAAAAATGAATTTTGGCATCTATTGCACAGCATGGTGACTATAGTTAATAATAATGTAGTGTATGTGTCAAAGTTACTAAGAGAGTAGATTTTAAGTGTTTACTCCACAAATAAAAAAAGTATGTGAGGTGATGGATATGTTAATTAGCTTGATTTAATCATTCCATAATATGTGTGTGTATATATATATCAAAACATAACATTGTACTCCATAAATATATACAATTATTATTTTTCAATTAAAAAATAAAAATATAACAAATAATAAAAAAGACAATATTGTGGCTTTCACATGGATACCCATTACCTGAAAGAATTAACACTTTCCAGACTGTGAGGTTGATATTTGTCATGAATAAATTGTAGAAAAAGCTGATTGAATTAAGGTCAGTTTTTTTATTTTAAGGATTTATTTTTGAAAAACAGAATACAACATGGTGTGCTTCAATATACAAATTTTTCAGTGAAGGGAACTCTTGTCTTTTGATTTAAAACTTATACCTAAAAGATTAATGAAACAGGAAAGCTCAGTTTTAGAGTGTCTGTGTAGATATGAGAAACTGATGTAGTAGGAGGATAATGGATAGATAATCACTGGAAAATGCAGCAGTCTAGTTGAATGACAACAGAATATAATTAAAAATACATTTTGAATTCATTGATGTTTGAATTAGCTGTCTTTTTTTTTTTTGTCATTTCAATCATTATTTGAATGGCTCTGTAAGGGATAAACCATCACTGTTTTAAAATACACTTTTAAAAGTACAAAATCACAAGTCTCTAGGATTCAATGTATGTGCCGAATGGAACATTTTTAAATTTTAAACTGCCTAGAGTCCTTTTTGAAAATCTTTTATTTAGACTATGTTGTGCTTTTTAGGAAAAAAATGGAAGCAATGTTCTAGAAAACGAAAGCAAGGCAGGAAAGAAATGTATGTAGTCTGTATTTATACTGTATTAATGCTGTATGTGTATACATGCTTTCATATACCTAGTTACAAACACCTGTTATCCAGAATTCAGATAACTAGTATCAAAATTACAAAATTATAATGGAATTCTTAATAATTCCATGACTCTGAAGGATCTCGAGATGGCTCTGAGATTCTCTAGTGTATATTAAATTATGCCAGCCAGGTGTGGTGGCTTGTGCCTGTAATTACAGCACTTTGGGAGGCTGAGGCAGTAGGAGCTCTTGAGGCCAAGAGTTCAAGACCAGCCTGGGCAACATAGCAAGATTCTGTGTCAACAAAAAATAACAACATTAGTCAGGCATGGTGGTGTGTGCCTATAGTCCCCAATACTTAGGAGGTTGAGATGGGAGGATCATTTGAGACCAGGAGTTTGAGGCTGCTGTGAGCTATGACTGTGCTACTGTACTACAGCCTGGGCAACAGAGTGAGACCCCTGTCTCTGAAAAAAGAAATTATGTGAAGGTCAATATTACTGTTAGTTATATTTTATTATATTATTTGAATATTGGTTATCACTCTGGGTTATATATTGTTTCTGTCATTTGACCTAAATATTTAATTAACTATGTTTTAATTTGCTATGTATGAATATTTGTGAAAAAAGGATTTAATATTCACATTTGATTTCATAACTGCTCTTCAGCTGTGGATATAAATGTATTTGATAAAACATCCCTTCAATGTAAAAGGACTATTATCTGGATGCTCTACTACTGCTTTGTTTGTATGTTTGCTTCTACATTAATTTTTGAGACAGTTGGTAGGAAAAAGATATTTCTTTGGTTTAAGAAAAAAAATCTACATACGGTGCTGGTATATGGCATTAGTGAACTCTTTCTGTTTAGTTGGTCCAAGTTCTGATCTTCAGTAATAAAGCTTGATTGGGTGGAGGCATCTCTGGGTAACTAACATTTGCCAGAAATGTGCTTTCTAATTCTCTCTGAAGTTGCAATCCATAGTAACCACAATTGGGTGTCAGGTTAGAGAACCCATCCGTTTGGAGCTCTTTCTCTTCCTAGTCCCAGTTCGAAGGAATGGTAAGGGCTTTGTTTTCAGGAGAGTAATAATAGCCAGCTCACTGGATTCCACTTGCTGGATCACAGTCATTATAAAGAGCTATTAATATAAGTGATTCTGTTTATTTAATTCACAGCAGAACTCTATGAAATTGTCACTATTTTACTCTTGAGAAAACTGGGACTCATTCATTCAACAAATATATAGTAAACATGTACTATGTGCCAAGCACTGATCTAGCTTTGGGTGCGTAGTAATGAACAAAATAGACATAAGGTCCCTACTTTCCTGGACTTTACATTCTGATGGAGGCTCAGAGGTTTTGAGATGTTGCCCAGGATAGAGTAGATATTGTGTGATGGGGCGGAGAGCCTGTGCTCCTAATCACTATGCTTCAGTCGTATTTTTTTTTTCAGTCAGGTAAGTTCTAAAGGGAGCCTCAGTGTACAGTGCCTTTTGAATTTTCAGTCAAAATGTCACAGAATCTGTTTGGCTCACCAAGTATTTGAGTGTTTACTATAAATGGCACAAGACTGAGGGTCAGACATTGTGGCTCTGATGCTAATGTTTAGGGGCAAGTTCCCAAACGTCTCTGGAAGGATACTAGGTGAGATGTCACTGAGCTACTCCAACTTTATGATGGTTCTATGTACCTAACACTTTTAGCTGCAATGTATACAAATGTATGTATGCCAAAAGCATGTGCTAGATGCTGACTTTGGGGACTATAAGCCTTGCATAAGACTTTATAATTGTCAAAGCACTTTTAACACATTATTTAATTAGCTCATCATAATGACCTAACGAGTAGATTGGAAAGATGCTCTTATTCCAGTTTTATGTTTGAAGAAACTGAGCCTAAGGGGCTTGCCCTATAGAACTAACAAACATTAAGGCAAAAACTCAAATTCTTCTTATTTCACAAATTCTGACCCATCTGCCTCTGGATGACAAGATTGAGTTTGTTTTAGAAAAGAATTGTTTACTAAGCTCTTACTATGTTCAGGACACTATGGGCAAAGATAAATCAAATACAGACCCTGCCCACTCTTATGGGTACTGGGTAGTGGGACTGCACCTGCAGTCCAGCAGGAGGGGAAAACTTATACACAAGTAGCTTCTAAAAAGGAATGAGAAGGCAAGAATCTTAAGAGATATTCAAATATGAAGAGAATTGGGAAGTGGGAGAGATTATTTTAAGTGCACATAAAAAAGTAAAATTCATAAAAAACACCATTTTAGCTGGTTATATATAGACATGGAAGGGTATTCTAGGTGGAGGTGATAGCGTAGGATAAGTTATGGAAATAGTGAAATAGTGCAGCATTAAGAGACAATCCATGGTTCAGTTTAGTTGGAGCATGAACTGGGAAAAGGGCAGCAGCAGAGAGGCCAGTGAGATGGGCAGAGGCCAATGGTAAATGTCCCTAGGACTTTGCTTTGTAAGCTCTTGAGAGCCAGTGGAAATTTCTGAGCAAGGAAGTGTACACATCTAAAATACTAACCTATCAAAAGTGTATAAAATGGATTGGATTGTGGAATAAAAAGGCAAATTATTCTATGTGATGCATGTACTAAAGTTTATTGAAGGTACTAAGCAGTAAGTGTGATGATAAGTCATTAATAAGAGAGATGGATTTCTGTTGGAAGGTTTCCTGCAGCAGGAATAACTTGGTTTAGGCATAGAAGAATAGTTGGATTTGCTGAGGGGGAGGTTTTGTGATGTGAGGATGAGGATGAAGATGAGTGAGATGATACCACTCACTCCCATCAGAGCTCCAGTCGTTTTAGGAATACAATGACATATGTCTCTTGAACAGCAAAGTAAAGAAACAGGAATGCCCCACCCCCCATGTGAAACCAAGTGTTCAGAAAGATCTGGAATCAACCCAGCATATTGAGATAGGGGCCAGACATGCCTCTTGGGCTATGTGACCTAAGCTGAGGGCAAGCTCAGGCCAAAGGGAATACCTATGACCACTCTGGGGTACACAAAAATGTGACTCAACTCTAAGGAGAACACCAGACTTTGTGGTACTCTCAATAGCATAGAAACTTAATCATTATTAGATTTACAGAAAATAGATGGAAGAAATCAGACCAGGTGGCTGGAGAAAGTATAGAAGCTCAGCCTGAAGCAATGTAGCTCTGCTGTAAACAGTTGGGAAACAGCTGCAACTGACAGCCCCCGCTGGCATGCTGCTGTTAGCGACAGGCGTGCTCAATACCCAGAGAAGTGACATGGCATCTGCAAGGCTAAGCACTGGGACACAGGGCTTCGCAGACCAGGCCTGGGATAGACATAAGAAGGCAAGTCTCTTCCTGCTAGTTGGTTTATTGTAATTCACTTGTCTAGCAAAGGGAAAATATCAGCAGACTATCTTTCTTGCTTTCAAAAGGAGCTTGGGAGGCTCCATTTTGAATTTCTTAGGTCTTATACACCATTCCTATGTACACAGCAATCCTCCTACAACTGACAGACTTTAGTGTTTTCGTGTGTTTGTGTTTTAAAAATCTGCCAAAATGTTGCCCAAAGTGGTTTATCATTTTACATTCCCACCAGCAGTGTAGTATGGGAATTCTAGTTGTTCCACATTTTTACCAACAATCTGTACAACCAGGCTTTTATAAGTTTAGCCATTTTAATAGGCATATAGTGGTATCTATTACTCTATTAATTTGCATTTCCCCATAGGATCTCTTTTTATGTGCTCATTGGTCATCCATGTATCTTCTTTCATGAAGTAACAGCACAAATGCTTTTGCCCACTTTTTTTTAATTGGATGTTTGTCTTCTGTTTCGGTTGTAAGAGTTCTTTCTATATTCTAGATACATGTCCTTTGTCAGAGATGTATTTTGCAAATATTATCCTCCCATTTGTGGCTTGCCTTTTCATTTTCTTAATGGTCTATCTTGAAGAGCAAAGGTGTTTAATTTTGAAGAAGTTGGTTGCTTTTTACTTCCCTTAATTTCTTTGATTCTTGAAAGTCTAGAAGTGAGGTAGATTCTTTTGCCCCACCTTGGCTGATGTTTGAACAGAGCCATGTCAAATTGTTCCTAGTTTAGTTAAGGCATCCCTCTTTCTATATGTGTGTGATTCCCTGGTTTCTGTGGCAAGGAATTAAGGCATAGAGTGAAGGAGTAGCAGTTAAGGTGGAGGCTTCATGGACACTTATCAGGTCTTATGTTCACCCCGGACTGGCACTCATCCCACTTCAAAATCTTGAGGGGGTTTCTTTCTCTTCTGTTAAATGGATAGAGATTCCCTTACAAGTGTCTTCTTAGAGTCCCTTGCACCCATCCCCACCCCCTGCAAAATGTGAGTTATGGAGAAAGTTGGGGAAGATTTGAGCCTGAGCCATGTGACTTGTGGTAGTAGATTTCCTTGAAGGACTTCTCAAGTGATTTAAAAGTATTCCTGATCCATTTGTGTCATCACCCAAAAGCTTCAAAGATAACTAGTTTGCTTTTTGACTAATCATTTAATACCATTTTATCTCATTTCATTTCATTTGTTTATTTATTTGGAGAGAGAGTCAAGGTAAGCTTTAATTTCCAAAGAGATGTCTGGAATATTCTTTTTTAAAAAACAATACTTTATGTTTCTTTAAAAAGGACACATTTTTCAAAATGTGTTGCTATTTCAGAATCATCTAAGTATTAATAAAAACATATATTTGTTTCCAGCCCCATACTTACAGAATCAGAATTTCTAGTCTGCAGGTCTTCATTTGATTTTCATGCATACCCGTATTTGAGAACCCCATGCAGAATTATCTTTCCTTGCATGTATGTTTAGTTATATAATAACATGGATGATGGCATCTGTGCTGGGGTCAAAGGGTCATAGGAAGGCAAAATTTATATTCAATCTAATACGTTTTACATTCAAAATTATGTGCTTCTAAAGAAAATGTAAGAAAAAGAAGAGATTCCCACATGTGCCTGTGGGAGAGAAGGAGTTAACTTGCAGGATGCTAACTAGCTGGGCTGGATTATTACCTGCTCTAGGCAGGAATGCACCTAAGTCTATTGGCTGCAGGCAACAGAGTCCCTAAGGGGAGTGGGGAAGAGGCATCTGTGGTTGGGAGGCATTATTTACTGTCTGTTCTGTGGGGCTGAGAAAAGTGAATGTCATTTTATTGAAGTCAGGAGTGGAGGAGAATGGCAAAAGTCGTTTCTTAGAGGTGTGCATTTGGTTGCAGATATATATATATAATGCCTGTTCGAGAATGGCTTTTTATTTTTTTCCAACAAAACAAAAACCTTCCTGTAATTGTTTATGACAACCATTATGTTAGCACAATGCTAAAAAAGAAATGGTATTTATCATGAAATACAAAAAACTGCAGGCAAGTAAAACATGCCCTTCATCCACCATGTAAGACCATCCAAAGCCAATAGAACTTTCTAACCATGTTGGATATACACAGTCCTTTCCCTCCTCCTTATCATTTTGCATGTATTTCTCCCTAACTCTTATTAACATTCTATTCACCTTTCAAGGATAGACTTAAATACCAAGTACTGTCTAACTGCACCTCCACCCACCATGCCCATCCTCCAGCTTGAAGGTTCTACACATTGCTACTGTCTTGCTTTGCCCACCTATGACTCGTTACTGTCCCCAAAATGCTAGGCACTGTGCAAAATCTTTTTCATTGTAATTATCATATTTTCCATTGCCTAAAACGTTTTCTTCTTTCTTACTATTTTAACATGATCAATATTTTAAGATCAGAACAAATCCCATGTCCTTCTCAAGTTCTTGCCTGACCATGAAAGTCCACCATTATTTCTGTCTCTTCTGCTACTCTGAGTCCATAACTCTTCTTTGACATTTTTCATAATTTGTATGATTTATCCTTTTTATGAATTTTATCTTTCCTACTAAATTATAATTTTCTTAGAGGCTGCAGTCTTCAACTTCTTCATATAAAAAAGCTATCTAGGCTGGGTGCAGTGGCTCACACCTGTAACCCTAACACTCTGGGACGCTGAGGTGGGAGGATCACTTGAGGTCCGGAGTTTGAGACCATCCTGAGCAAAAGCGAGATCCTGTCTCTAACTAAAAATAGGGTAATTTAGCTGGGCACAGTGGCACATGCCTATAGTCCCAGCTACTCAGGAGACTGAGGCAGCAGGATCGCTTGAGCCCAGGAGTTTGAGGTTGCTGTGAGCTATGCTGATGCCACAGTACTCTAGCCTGGGTGACTGAGCAAAACTCTATTTCTAAGTAAGTAAGTAAGTAAATAAATAAATAAATAAATAAGCAAGCTATATAAAGCTGTCATAGAAATCTGGCGATTCCAATGTTTCCTGGTGAAATTCAATACATGAAGAGAAGATTCTAGAGGCTGGAGTAATACACACAGAGTTCTATCTTAATGTGCATCATATCAATACCTGTGTCATATCTGTACTTCTGATATGTCACCAGCTGGTGAGCATCTAGATGGCAAGGAGTCTCATATACATTGTTGTATTCCTAGTTGATGGTAAATTAATATTTGTTGAATTAATGACTAGGAAGAACTTTCTTGTAACATCAAAAACTATGATACACTCCAACCTCACAGCATTTTTTTGATGTGCTTTTAAAAGTTGTAGCATCAATGGATAGAACTGCTTAAAACTGGATGTAGTACCTTGTATATACCCTGCTGTTTCACACCTTCACGTGCCTTTGCTCATGCCCTTCCCTCTGGCTGGAATGCTCAACGCTCTTTTCATCTTTCTTTACTTGACCAACTTTAACTCATTCTTCAAGCCCCAGCTCAGAGGCATCTCCTCTAGGAAATCTTATCAGAACTCTTAGGAGTTGTTGCCACTCTTTTACATTTCCAGAGCACCCTCTACATACCTCTATTTCGGCCTTTATCATACAGTGTTAAAATGCTCTGTTCATATATCTGTCTCCCTTGTTAAACTACACACTCCTCCAGGGCAGAACTGTGTCATGGTCAGACTCTTATTTCTCAATCTAACCCTTACCCATCCCCCATCTTGCACTGAGTCTGGTATAGTATCATAGGCACTCAATAAATGTGATTCTCAACCAGGAGTGATTTTTTCCCCAAGGTTCATCTGGCAATGCCTGCAGATATTTTTGGTTGTCACAACTGGGAGGGGGAAGGAGTTGCTACTGGTATATGGAGGGGAGAGATCAGGGATGCTGCTAAATATCTCGCAAGGCACAGGACAGCCCCACCCCTCCAGAACAAGTAATTATACTTCCAAAATAGTCATAGTGCCAAAGCTGAGAAATTCTGGCTTAAATTGTGGTATGAAAGAGTGTTGTTTGCTAGAAGCAGTGCTTTGGAAATTTTAGAGGACATGTTCTCATCTCTATATTATTTGTATTTCAGGAAGACTTTTAGATATGCATTAAGAGTTGGGAATGAACGTGTAATAACAGCAACTTCTGAAATGCTAGTAAAATGGCTTGGTTTCTAAGTGTGATCAATGTTGAAAATTAGAGGTTAAAAGCTTTTGTTCATGCAGGGTTCTGTAGGTTTACTAAAAACCTCTTTTTACAACTCTATGAATTAGTTTCAGGTGAATTTAAAAAGATCAAATCTTTTGTATGTGAAAAATCAATCCCAGAGGGATTCAGAATAGCTTCTCCTGGTCATTTATGAACTGAACCGGGGAACTTTTTGAATTTTATGTACTAAATGTAGCCGTACTCCCACATAAAACTGCAGGGGGAACCGTACTTACGCAGGATAGACTGGTATGTAACTGCACGCAAACACAGCTTTCAAATGACTTCAACTCACCTACTTAGACCAAAGAGGCTGTCAGTTAATTTAACAAACTATCCCTGTTCCCTGATCTTTGGGCCATAAAAATTGTTCATCTGCTCAGTCACAGGCCATTTAATTTTGGATGCATCCTTGCCAGTTGGTTACAGTAATTAGCATTCCCTATATTGTGGCAGCTTCCCTGAAGCTATGCTAAGTAGGGTTGCACTTTTGTGTGGAAACATAAGCTGGGTTGTGCAAATGAGCCTGGCCACCCATCTTAGAGACAGAAGCCCTAACTACCGTCTTCTTGGCTCGGGGTGCCTTCCAGGCCCACCTGCAGATCTTATTTACTGATTATTAATGACGAGAACTGTAGGCAGCTGTGAAAGGCACAGCATGGCAACTCAAAGCTGCAACTCAAAACTATCCTCTGTGGGACTGTAATTTTCTTGAATGACACCTGACTTCATTTTAATTTCTTTCTTTGCTCCAAATGCACTTGTGCTGGAGAAATGCAATAGAAATTCAATGAGCTCCATATTTGATAGGCAGACTTGCAACATTTGTTGGTGCATCTGTTAGTTTCCTGGCAGAAGTGGGGCATTTGTAGAGGAAATACACGTTTGTGTTTGCTCCAGAGTTGGCACACAACCTGTAAGGCGATAATTCAGCAGGGCCCCTGGAGATGTACCAAATAACAAGGTTACCTGGTGGTTCACTAGTTACCAGTCTATGGAGATCATATATTATATGAATTTAAAAATCAAATTTGATTGAATAAATGTTAATCTTCAAACAGCATCAGTGTTCATGCTTAGGAGATCACATTTTAATTTCAATTTAGAGGAACATGGTATTGTGCATAAAAGTCTGATAATGAATTGGACTCATTAGGAATGAAATCTGGATTTAGTTCTTTGAAATGCCCACATCTGTATTTTAGTCTGTACACCTGCAGAGTTTTGGTTTTCTGGGAAACCATGCAAAAGTTTGTAAGAAGGGTTCACCACACGTTGCTTTATATCCAGGGTGATTTTATTTCTTTTTCTACTACACTATAAAGTAATATTTCACCAGTGGAATTCATGTTTGCATGGATAATTTTCAGATTAATAGGATGAACACCTTGAATGTTAATGAAAAATAGGTTATGTTGTTTTATTCTATATGACTGATGCTAATGCAAATATGGGACTTTCACTCACATTAGTTGCTTTCTTGTCTTTTACTGCAAGGCTGAATTGTTCAAATGAATAAAAGCATCTTAAGTTGAAAGTTTGAGGGTAAGGAACTTATAAATTTTATGATGGATTAGCCATTTTGCTGTCCTATTTCATCATTATATTCTCTAAGTGTGGTGAACTTTGTTAATTAAAAAATGATCTACATAGTCTGAGTAAAATTAATCTTTATTTGCATCAATTTTGAGGTAAAATAAACATTACAAATAGGGACAAAAGCCACTTTCAGCACTTGGTGATTGTGCAGGCAGTGGGTGATGATGACTGACAAGAGGAAGACAAGGAATAAGCTCATTAGTGTTGCTGTTTTACTTTATTTCTTAATAGTATTCTACCAAGGATCATTTTCATAAATGTGAGCACAAACATAAATACCCAATAACAATGAATGGGGAAAAAAACTGGGCCCAAGTCCAGTAATTTCTCATTTCATTTGTTACAAAGAAAAAATAAACTTAAAAAAAAAAAAAAGCCAGGAATGCCTAACAGAATAGCCACAGCAGGAGAAGCAAGGAGCAAAAGGATTTCAGGACCCTATTTAAGAAATTCCTTTAGACCACATCACAAGAGCTACAGTAGGAGAAAAAAGTGGGACAAGTTCTCATTGTCCATGATGTACTTCTGTTAGAGAGGGTATCTTTTAAAACCATACCAGGATAGAAAAGCTACGGTCTGCTTCCAATAGCCTGCTACTACTATTCATTTTTTTTAAGGTAACAAAAGTAGTCTTGCTTTTGATAGGGGAGGAGGAAAGAATGTAAATACTTGTCTAAGAGTATTGTGGTGAATGGCCTTTGGAAAGCTTTATTGACAAGCCCAACCTCAATTATAAATGAAGGGAAAGGCAAAGTGTTTGTTAAGGCAGTCTTTTTATTGGGGTCTCCCAGCAGGTTATTCTGTTCAATGTCCAGAATGAATCAAGAAAGTGAGGGATTCAGAGCTACTAAAATTCTGTGCTTCATTTTGCCATCCTTAAGGATGGAAGGTGGGGGGGATAAGTCTCTCTGGAGAGTGAACAATTTCTTAGGCGATTGCAAGGAACTTTTCGTTTGGCCAAGAAGACTTTTTCTAGGGGAGTCAGTGGGATAGGAAGAAACAAAATTCTGAGTTTTTGAACTTCACAAGGTTACTTTTTGTATGGAACAAAAACCCATATTTTAATCAGTTCTTATCTGTTATCAATACCAATTCATAACTCCCAATGGCATCTCAGCAAATTATACCAAAAGTGATAAGAAAATAAACTGATGGTAATAGTCATGAAATCATATAATGCACAAAACAAAATAAATTTTTAACATCATCAAAACACAGAAGGTAAATTAATAAGAAAGTATTTTCTTCCCAGGAAATAAGCAAAACATGCTTTTTGCTCTATTGTGGCTTATACTTGAGACAGTGACCAAGTTGCTTCTTAATTCTTTGTATGCTGCTTTTTCTGCATTGCTATTGACACCTCCTAGAAAATAAAGGGATGGTTGTAAGATCACTAATGCCTGATTTTAAAAAACTCTCTGAAATCAATACCTACAACTCCAATTCAGGGCTGGGTGGCATCTAATCCTTGAGAATGATATTCAATCTTGGAAGTTACCCTTGGGAAGCCAAGTTAATTCTCTAGTCATTCTGTATACTCATATCTAGTACCAAGTGGATTTGGAGTAGAAGTGGAGAGGGGTTTGTCACTAATGAATACATTTGAACTCTGATGGGGATACCTTGATTGGTGTAAATTTAAGGGGGATTTAGCAAAAAAAAATCTGGGACAGGTTTGATATACTGCTTGTATTAAAATGTAGCTGGAGGAGATGACAGTAACCTAGCACCTCATATTTTCCTGGATAGAGCTTGAGCCCATCCTCCGAAGTGAGGTATCACAAGAATAGAAGAATAGGCACCACATGTACTCGCCATCAAACTGGTACTAAGGTGCTCCCACAGTAGTAATATTTTTGGAGGGTTGAGGGGTTGGGGGTTGGTAAACTCATAACTGATGGATGTGGTGAGCATTGTAGGGGGAAAGGGCACGCCTCAAATCATGGTTTGGGTGTGGCAAAGTCATAACATGTAACCAAAATGTTTGTATCCCCATAATATCCTGAAATAAAAAAAAATGTATCGGGAATTTGTTTTAATCAGGTATGGTGAGGCCAATAGATGAAGAGATGACTGCCATGAAAGAAGTTTTTACCCTAGAAACAGGAGGCACAGCACAGAGAGAGGGTCACATGGGGAAGTACCTGGGCCAGGCAGGAGGCAAAAGTATGAGGGGAAAGCATGGTCACAAGCTTTTATTGTGGTTTCTGTGGGAAAGGCAAGGCAGGGCAGGATAAACATCTTGGGATTCCTGAGTCTGAATAATTTTGGTGGGCTCTGGGCTATCTGGTAGTCTTTAGCTGTTCAGTACCTGGCCCTGGGGCAGGGGAAATACTGACTTGCCACCTTAGCTAAAGGAGGTGGTTGGGGGTATAGGCTTAGATGGCTTGGTTTTCATTTGAAAGGTGTGCTAGTAGACAGGTTGTCTGCTTTCTCTAGGAATTAGCTAACCCTGGGAGAGGCAATCTATTCCCTGGTCCCCAAGGCCCCCAAAAGGTCAAAGCATCATGAAATATAAAAAATGAAAAACAACCAATACACTGGCTTTGCTTCCATCATGAAGCTCACTCCTGTAGGGCTGAACTTCAAAGGTGAGGTCTTGAGGTTGACTGGTTGATCTTTCACTCAGAAGGGGTAGTGGGACCTTGATAACAGATGGGAGGTTATTTTAAATGTTTGCCAAATAACACTCCAGGGAATAAAATAATAATCATAATTATTTGCTGATTCATTATTCTGTGCCAGGTATTATGTTATGTACTTTGCATATATTATTTGACCAACCCCACAATGTAGGTACTGCTATCATCATTGTAATATGAATAAAAAAAACTTATTGAGGTTTAGGAACTTGTCTATGGCTACTTCACCAATAAATAGCAGAGCAGGGATTTGCATCCAATCCTGACCAAGGTCAAGGTATGTGCTCTTAACCTCTATACCCAAACTCTGAAATTTTACAGAGCAGTAAAAAAGAAATAACAACAGCAAAGATAAGGAGACTAAGAGTTGAAAGCATTTTAGTTTTGCAAAGAAAGATCGTTTTTAAAAGGGGGTGATTTTAATATACTATCCCAACAAAACAAAGGACATTTTAAAAACATAAAAAATAGGAAAGATACAATCTCAGAATACAAGGCGACTTGTTTCCATGGAAATAAATACAGTTTTATGAAAACTGACTACAGTGCCCTTATTTTTCTCTTTCTAATGGGCATGGTTTCTGGTGGGCATGGGTCTTGGATTGGTGCAGTCCTGAGTGGTGATGAGGGCCCAGAGACCCATTGGCACTGGCTGGGATGTGGTATCAGGCTCTCCAGGCGGCCATACCCCAGTGTTGTGAAGACAGACACAAGGTTAGAGTGGCAGATGGGAACAAGGCAGCTCTTTCTAAAAACACCATTTACAGAAACCCAGAACAAGTCTCAACAGAGGATGAAAGGGACTTAAGGAAAATATGAAGAGAAAGAAATGGATTTGGGATCATGTTTGAGGGAAAGGCAATAAGAAAAATGGTTTGTTCATAAGATAAAATTTAGCAAAGCTGATGAGAAAAAAGGTGAAGAATGATTGAATAAGGACATTAGAACATTTTGCAAAAATGACTGGTGACCAAATGTCCTACATCCTCATTAAGGACATAAAGGAGACATCGGCTAAAATAGCAGCAGGGAGGTAATACATCAAACACAAGGAGCACATGATAACTATTAAATATAAGGTTTTTGAAATATTGGAATTAAGAGTAAGAAGCCCCATTCTGACTCCTTAGCCTTACTAATTCTTTGCTGTTGACCAATATGAATGGTGGAATTCATTTTTCTGATCCTCTCATTGCTCAAGCTGAGTTCTAGGGCAGGTCTTTTTTATTTGCCACCTTGCATTTTTCACTCTGATAAAATATTTTTTACATTTCCTTCCCCGAACTATCTACAAAATTGAAATAAGGATCTTTTTAAAAAAAGTTTCAAAAGACAAATACTGCATATTGGAGAGGGAGATGTCCTACCTAGGTCTCAAGTTGGCCTTTAGAAATGACTGCAATCCTATGTCTATAGACACATAGACTAATACTAATCTACCTATGACTGCAATATTATGTCAAGAAATATATAACTCAGCAATTCAGAAAATTGGTTGAGGGTGGAGGTGAGTATGAGTTTTCAGATAAAGGCCCAGCAAAGTCAAACACAGTGTGTGATAGTCTGGCACTCAGGAGACCTGAGTTCTTGTTTTTGCTTTTTCTCTCTCAACTGTTTTGGGAATGTTAGTTTTCTCTCTGTACAGTTATACTTTTGCACTTTCCTTGTTATCTACTAGCAAGCAGTGGTTATCATGAAGGAGGCAGTAGATACAGTTATCCCTTAGTATCCATGGGGGGATTGGTTTCAGAACCCCCTGGGTGCTCAAGTCCCTGATATAAAATGCACGTATTTGCATGTAACCTACACACATCCTCCTGTATACTTTAAATCCTCCCTAGATTACTTATATATAAAACACATAATATAATATAGATGCTATGTAAGTAGTTACACTATACTGCTTTTAACTAGTATTATTCTTCAATGTTGCATTGTTATTTACAATTTTTTTTCCCCAAATATTTTCCATCTGTGGTTGGTTGAATGAATCCTGTGGAGGGCTGACAGTATATCTCAGGCTTCTTGGAAGAATACCCTTAATAACACCAGCAATTTTGGAGCATGATTTCACCAGGTACCTTATCTTTATTTATCCTTATGGCAACCTAGCCAGGGAGATATTTTCTTTGTTTTATTGATAAGGAATCTGAGACTCAAAATTGTTAGATGACTTACCCAAAGCCACACAGTAGGGAGATGAGATTGAAGCCCAGGGCTGTCTAGTTTCGAAGCTTATTCTGGTCTTCTACACAAGGACTTCTCCAACTGGAATGTGCATTTGGACCAGCTGGGGATCTTGTTAAACTGCAGGATCCAGTTCACTAGGTCTAGGATATAGCCTGAAATTCTGCACGTCTAACATGCTCTCAGGCGTGCTCATGCTATTGGTCTGTGGACCACACTTTGAGTAGCAAGGTCACTGTCTCTTGTTAACAAATATGGTAGAAGTCTTAAGTTTTCTTTTTCCTAAACTTAGGGGGAAGGCATTCAGTCTTTCACCATGAAGTATAATACTAGCTGTGGTGTTTTTGTAAATGCCTTTTATCAGACTAAGGAAGTCCCCTCTCCTTCTTGTTTGCTGAGAGTTTTTATCATGAAGAGATGTTGAAATTTGTTAAATACTTTTTGTGCATGAATTGATATAAGTATGCATTTTTTTAAAAAAAGACTTAATATGATTACATTGATTTTCAAATATTGATCTAGCCTTGAATAATAATTTTTTAAAATATTTGTCAGCATCATGTTTTTTATTTCAAAGTATTACAGGGGTACAAATGTTTTTGGTTACATGGATCACTTTTATAATGCTTGAGTTAGGATTACAAGTGTACCCATCACCCAGATAGTGTTCACTATACCCGTTAGGTAGGTTTTCACCCATCCCTTCCTCCTTCCTCTCTCTGCTTGATTTCCATTGAGATTTACTTCCCTCTATGCACATGTGTGCTCATCAGTTAGTTCCAATTTAATAGTGAGTACATATTTATTTTGTATTTAAATTCTATATGTAATATGTGCTTATAGAACATTCAGAATATAGAAAAATATGAAAAAAATAAAAATCACCCAAAATCTCACCACCAGTGATAATATTGTTAAAATATTGATCAACTTCCATATAATTTTAAGGTGCATTTATGTTTATATTTATATTTTTGTAGATTCAGATAAAAACCATATACATATACAATATAATCTTCCTTTTGTTTATGTGATATTTTGTCTTGAGCATTTTAAGTTATTAAATACTCCAGGCATGCTTTTGCTTCAGCAATTTTGTACTTCCTTTAGTCTGAAATGCTCATTGACAATTAGGTTTTGCTTTGCTTTGTTTGTTTTTTACCATTATAAAGTAGTACTAAACATCTCCATACATAAATTTTTGCTGCATTCTTAGCAAATGACTTAGGATTCATTGCTAGAAGCAAAATTATAGGCTCCTAGTATATCAATATCTTTAAAATTCATAATGCCAAATTACTTTTGAATAATAATCTGTAAGAGTTTTTTTGTCATCTTTTTTTAGTATTAAACTTTAATTTTTAGAGCAGGTTTAGGCTCAGAGCAAAAGTGAGCAGAAAGTACAGAAAGTTCCCCTATGCCTCTGGTCTATACATGCACAACCTCCTCCATTACTGACATCCCACAGTGGTATATCCCTTACAACCAGTGAACCTACATGGATACTACCACCCAAAATCCATAGTAAACTTTAGGGTACACTTTTGGTATTATACATTTTAGAGATTTTGACAAATGTTATTATCTTTTAGAATATTTTTTTATCAAATCGATATTACTGTCTCATATTTTAAAATTGAAATTTTATTTCTATTTAGGAGATTCTTATATACTCCTTTGCATTGTTTATTTACGTTGTCCATACTATCAAAATGCTTCTATTTATGTTAAGTCAAAAAAGCTTTTTATATATTAAAGTTTATAATACTTTTCTATCCTTATTTATTTTACCCTAACTTGTCATTTAATTTTATAGTTTACAGCATACACATGTTATTTTTATTTAGCCAAATATTAATTTGTTAAAATTTCTTAATAGTTTCAATAGCCTTTCTACCAATTTTAAAAATATATTTTTTCTGATCATCTTGATGTCATATTCAAATAATAGAGTTTTTTTTCTCTTCCCGTTCCTTTCCTTTGCAATACATATGCACATCTTATTTCTTGTTATTGTTTTTTTTATATTGGCTAAGATTTCTAGAACCTTGTTAAAAGTGACAATGAGCATGAATGTTGTTTCTATCTTTAATCATCCAGAGTCTAGTGTTTTATCATTTAGAATGATCTTTATCATTGTTTTCTAACTTTTCACACAGTGAGAATGTTTCTTTCTATTTATAGTTTACAATGTGTTTTTATTAGCAATGACTGATTCCTGATTTCAATGGGAATACCACTAATTTATTTTTTATTTCAAAATATTAAGGGGGTACAAATATTTTTAT
>VBSM01000605.1:30758848-30780122 GCA_008086735.1 Cheirogaleus medius | reverse complement strand
CTGACAGGGGTAAGGTGATAGGGTTTTAATTTGTAGTTTCCTGATTGTTAGTGATATTGAGCATTTTTTAATGTTTTCTGTCTATCTTCTTTTTAAAAACTTCTGTTCATGTCTTTTGCCCACTTTTCAATGGGGTTGTTTGTTTTTTTTTTCTGGCTGATTTGTTTGAGTTATTTGTAGATTCTAGATATTAGCCCTTTATTGGATGTATAGTTTGTGAATATTTTCTCCCATTTTGTAGGTTGTCTATTTACTCTGTTTATTATTTCCTTTGCTGTGCAGAAGCTTTTAAATTTAATTAAGTCCAATTTATTTATTTTTGTTATTGCTGTATTTGCCTTTGAGGTCTTAGGCATAAATTCTTTGCCTAGGCCGATGTCTAGAAGAGTTTCTCCTACATTTTCTTCTAGAATTTTTATGGTGTCCTGACATACATTTAAGTTTTTTTTAATCCATCTTGAATTAATTTTTATATATGGCAAGAGACAGGGGTCCTGTTTCATTCTTCCACATGTGGCTATCCAGTTTTCCCAGCATCAATTATTGAATAGGGCTTCCTTTCCTATTGTATGCTATCTGCTTTGTTAAAGATCAGTTGGTGGTAGGTAGATGGTTTTATTTCTGGGTTGTCTGTTCTGTTCCATTGGTCTGTCTCTACTTTTGTACCAGTCACATACTGTTTTGGTTACTATAGACTTATAGTATAATTTGAAGTCAGGTAATGTGATGCCTCCAGATTTTTTCTTTTTGCTTAAGATTTGCTTTGGCTATTTGGGCTCTTTTTCAGTTCCAAATGAAGGTTAGAATTATTTTTTCTAAATCTGTGAAATATGATATTGGTATTTTGATGGGGATTACACTGAATCTGTAAATCACTTTGGGCAGTATGGACATTTTAATGATGTTGATTCTGTCAATCTGTGAGAATGGGTTTTTCCATTTGTTTGTGTTATCTATAGTTTCTTTCATCAGTGTTTTGTAGTTCTCCTTGTAGAGATCTTTCACCTCCCTAGTTAAGTATGTTCTTAGGTCTTTTATTTTCTTTGTGGCTATTATATATGGTATTGAGTCCTTGATTTTTAAGTATGTTCTTAGGTATTTTATTTTCTTTGTGGGTATTGTAAATGGTATTGAGTCCTTGATTTGACTCTCACCTTGACTGTGACTGTTATTAGTATATAGAAATGCTACATATTTGGGTACATTGATTTTGTAAGTAGAGACTTTGCTGAATTTATTTATCAACTCTAGGAGTCTTTTGGTCTACTCTTTAGGATTTTCTAGGTACAAGATCTTATCTTGAGCAAACAGGGATAGTTTGACCTCCAATTTGGTTGCCCTTTATCTCTTTCTCTTTCCTGATCACTTGGCTAGGACTTCCAGTACTATGTTGAATAGAAGTGGTGACTGTGGGCACTCTTGTCTTGTTCCAGTTCTCAGGGGGAATGCTTTCAATTTTTCCCCATTCAGTATGAAATTGCCTGTAGGTTTGTCATATATGGATTTTATAATTTTGAGGCATGTTCCTTCTATGCCTAGTTTGTTGAGGGTTTCTGTGAAACCTTATGAAGGGTGCTGGATTTTATTAAATGCTTTTTCTGCATCTATTGAGACAATCATATGGTCTTCGTTTTTGCTTCTGTTTATGTGGTGAATCATATTTATTGATATGCATATGTTGAACCATCCTCATCCTTGCATCCCTGGGATGAAACCCACTTCATCATAGTGAATTATCTTTTTGATGTGCTGTTGAATTCCATTGGCTAGTATTTTTTTGAGGATTTTTGCAGCTGTTCATGAGGGACATTGGTCTGTAGTTTTCTTTCTTTGTTGTGTCCTTTCCTGGCTTTGGCATCAAGATGATACTGTCTTCATAGAATGAGTAAGGGAGGATTATCACCTTCTTGATATTCTGGAATAATTTCTGTAGGATAGATACCGCTTCTTCTTTGTAGGTCTGGTAGAATTTGGCTGTGAATACATCTGGTCTGGGGTTGTTTTGTTGTTGTTGGTGGTGGTGGTAGATTTTTATTACTGCTTCAATCTTGCTGCTCATTATTCATCTGTTCAGGATTTCTATTTCTTCCTGATTCAGGCTTGGGATTTTGTGTGTTTCCAAGAATTTATCCATTTCCTCTACATTTTCTAGTTTGTGTGTGTGTAGGTTTTTGTAGTATTCACAGAGGATGCTTTGTATTTCTGTGGGGCAAATACCCCTAATTTTTGACTCTGATAGCCCTCAGCCCCTAGACACCAGGCTGGGACTTCAAAGCATTTAGCTGAATTTTGTAAACATGCTTAGGATTCTTTGCAGTAGCAGCCACTATCTTGGAGTCTCTCTCTGGTGTTTTATACTCTTCATCAGTGCATCCCAACCACAAAAATCAATCCAGACTTTAGCTGCTGAAAGCTCTGTATTTATCAGATGCTCCAGAGAAAATGAAAGTTTCCCAATTATCAGAGGCTTATACTATTGCCATCATGCGGCAGAACTCTTGAGAACCAGATACTCCTGTTTTTACTCTTTACCCTTGGATTAGGAATCCCTCAGAACAACCATTCCAGTCTTTTGCTTTCACGGACCAAATGCTGCTCCTTTGCTCACTGCCAATCTACCTGCTGATACCAATTGTTTTAGAAATCCTGTGGCCAACTAAATCCTGTCTGATTCTTGTCTACTTGAGATTGAAGATTCCTAAAAGACATAGAAAAACTGGAGAAAGGAAAGCAGGTCAGCCATTTAATTATCTCAAAAAGCATCATTTGTGCCCAGAGAGAAGACTCCTCAGAATTCTGGATATTACAGAAACTTTCCTGAGTAAGGGGAAAGAGTGGAGTGATCAGGGTATCTTCCAACTCTCTTTCAGAAAAATAAGTTTGCTCTTTTTCTTGAATGGCATTATGACAAAGTGGGTAAAAGCAAAAATCTGGATCCTGAAAGTATGAGTTTAAATCTTAGCTCCAACACATTTTAACTCTTTGATCTTGTGTAAATTACTTAATCTATCTGTTTCTCAGTTTTTTCAGATATAAAATGGGGATGATAAAGGTACCTACTTGATAGCATTTTTTAGAGGTATAAACAAATATATATTCATAATAATAAATATTTACATATGAATATATAAACACTATAAATAATAATTGTTACATTATACACAGTAAGTTATATAATGTATAGTATTTAAAGTAAGTGCATGGCACATAATAAGCTGTAATTTTTTGAGGTGAAGCATGGTATTTATTATTGTTTTTTTTTTCTGAGATAGGGTCTCACTCTATTGCTTGGGCTAGAGTGCAGGAGCGTCATCATAGCTCACTGCAGTCTCAAATTCATGGGCTCAAGTGGTCTTTCTGCCTCAGCCTTCTGAGTGGCTGGAAATACAAGTGCATGCCACCATGTCTCGTTAATTTTTCTATTATTTGTAGTGATGAGGTCTTTCTGTTGCCCTGGTCTCAAACTCTTGGCCTCAAGTGATCCTCCTGCCTTGGCCTCCCAGAGTGCTAGGATTACAGGCATAAGCCACTGCCCCTGGCCTATTTATTGTTCTTAATCCAACTTCTTTAATCTTTTAGTTAGCAGAAAAATCTCCCCAGTTACCAGCATAGACTATCACTTTTAGATCTTAATTGTGAGTAAACTATATAAAATTATTTTTTATAAGATAATTTATATATTTTGGGTTTGGTGATTCCATTGAATTTTTCATTTATATAAGCACAATAATAAGAATTCAAAAAGTACTATTGTAGATATATTGCCACCTAATTAATACCTTTGCATTTAAGACTACTCTCAGTAGTATTTTGGGGGGATTCAGTCTAAATTTTTGATGTAGCAGACCTATAAGGCAAAACATTTATCTGATATAAAAATAGATATTTTTATATGTTAGATTTGTTGTAGAACACAATCAATAGTTAGGGTCAGATGATATCCCGGTGCCAGATTTAGTGGCTACCTATTATAATCTAGTATCTTTTCCTAGCTTTATACAAAAAGTAAACACATATTATTTGCAAATACCATGCACTTCACCAGAATGGGTTCTATTGTGATTAAAGGCAGGGATTCAGGTTATCAATAAAGGGGAGTTAATATCTCATTGCCCACATCACCAATTTTGTCTAAAGCAAGCCTTACTACTTAAAGCTTGGTCTGCAGGATAACAAGACGGGTTGGGAGCTTGTCAGAAATGTGGAAACTCAGACCCCTACTAAAACCTAGCAAATCAAATCTGAATTTTAACAAGACCCCAAGGTAATTCACATACACATTACATTTTGAGAGACACTGGTCTAGTGCAGCGGCTCTTAAACTTTTCTGTGCAGTTGAATTGTCTGATAAATCTTTGCCTAGGCTGCACCCCATAACAAAGTAAACCAGAACCTCTGAAGGTGGAACCTAAGGTCTAAAAATTTTTGAAACACTTCTAAATAACTCCAAATGTGCAGCGAAATTTGAGAACCAGTGATCTATAGTCAACTGAGAAATCTTCCAGGAGGAATCCCTTTTTTTTAAAACTCCAATTTCAAGAGGGAGTTTGTGAGCAAGAGCAATTTCCCTAACTTAGCTGGAAGCCAATGAGAACTTAAGACTCAGGTTCTCCAGAGACTCAGTTATTTAACTCTATATTTTCCATGACTTTAAAGTGCTTGTAAGGTAGGATAAGTTAGGGGTAGTATCTCTTCTACTGTAATTTGTGTTTAACACTTTCTAATGAATGTTACTCAAGGTAGAAGAGTGACATGAGGTAATTACCATATTGTAGTGTATAGTGTATCAGGTGTTTCCCATTGTAACCCTTGTTATTTTCATTGAAAGTGATGGCAGCCCAGAATCAATGGAAGTCACCTTGTGAGAGGTCTACTGGGAGAGCCTCCACTCTCAGTAATCAATTTGGAGACCTTGGGTCAGTACCTGGGTGACGGGGCTACATCCTAAAGAGCATCAGTGGTGCTGCTTTGAGAAAGACCTATGGCCACAAAGTTCCCTGAGTTAATTTTTTTTTAACTGCTGGGGAACTATCCTAATTTGATTGACTCTCCATGACCTACCTTCAGGCAAACACTAGCCTGCAGTCAGAGATGTGGTTTAAAATAGAACTGTGTATTTTATGAATAACAATTTCTGCATGTGAGTTTCAGTGGTATTTCAGGCAAGCAGCATTTACAAGCTTGTGATACTGGATCAACCAGGCCGCAGGTAGGAGACTGGCAAAGGAGGTAGAAGAGATAATGCTAATGGTAACAGGGCTGCTCCTCAAAGCCTTGTGGACTTTCTGCCTAAAACCTTCCTTGTTCATTTCATTAATGTGATTATAGCCTTTTCATTTTTTCTTTTATATACTCACTTGTGACTTGGATCATTAGCACATGCCCTTTGCAACAGGGGAGGCTGACTTGAGGTGAGAGAAACAGCAGGAGAATATGAACTCGTAAAGATTCAGCTTTCATGGTAGCCTTGCAGCTTGAAACCAGACACAGAAAAATAGAGACAATATCACAAATAAGCAAAGGTATTGTTGATTCGAGTTTTTGCAAATAATTGCCTGGATGCAGGCAATTCTTAATGTAGAAAAATGTCTATAGGGGTTTATGAGCATAAAAGGGAGCCACCTGAGATACTTAAGTTTAGAAAAGACAACTATTTAGCATGCATAGTGGCTACTTTTTCTGCTATATTTTAATGTATGCAAATGTAGTTCATATTGTAACAGTAATCTCATGGCAGATCCGAACGAAGCCAATATAGGTGCCACTTTGATGCTATTTTGATTTGAAACTATGGTCAGAAAATTATGAGTACATCATCTAGTCATACCATACAGATAGTCTGGGGGGGATTATTGATTTTTTTAACACTCATTTTAAAATAGAGAAAAGTATTGTATCACAAATGATGTGATTAGGCAAACTATTACCATCATAAAGCTCTCTATAAGATTTGCTTTTTATGTATTTTGGAAAAAGAAATCAATATTGAATTCTATTATTAGTCTACTGTATGCTTGTATGTTTGGGTATTATTTAACTTAGATATAAAGGAAGGAGGGAGAGCGCTTGATCTCACATGACCAATTCAAAGATTTTTATTCTACAGCCATTAAAATTTATTTCAATATAAGCCATAAGTATCTACTGCTCCGTAACTTGATTATGAATCCTTTTTGTGGATCTATAGTTGTAATTATGTTGTAGAAATCCAGGTTACTTGGAGGTAGTTGTGATGAAAACCTGCGTAATCACAGTCTTGCTGAGATATTTTGATGTGATCACTCAGAATTATTGAGTGTCCATTATAAACAGAATTTTTTAAGTTGTGGAGGAATCCTAAAAGTTATAGAAATCTTGATCCCTAGCCTGAAGGGAAAAGAGAGGAAATTGCCATTTATGGTGTATTTATTTTCCACCAAGCACTAGGTTATTATGTTATCCCAAATAAGCCATACAACAAGCCCCTAAAGCAGGTATAATTATCCTTGTTTACAGATGGGAAAACTGAACCTCAAAAAAGTGTTGTTTAAGATCGTAGTTTATTAGAAGTCAAATCAGGATTCACACTCAGTTCTTTCTCATGTGAAAACCTTGCGTTTTCCTCAGGAAGAAACAAAGCATATGTTTAGACATTTTGCCATGATTACAGCTTTAAAGACCAATATATAACTATAGACAAGATTCTACAAGAATCGACCTGAGTTAGAGTTAATTTAGGAAGACTTTTTGAAAAGGACATTTTAAGTATCTTATGCTTTATGTATGTGTTACTATCACCCCCCTTTGCCTGGCAATGTTATTTTTCTACCACTACTCCCTTCTGCATTGTAGACTCTTCATGCTAATTTACTAACAAAGCTGAATTATGACCATTTTCCTGAAATTACAGATGTAAGAAAGCAGTTTCTGTTTCTGGCAGTTCCTATGTAGACACATTTTTTGATTCATATTACAACTTTACAGGATATGGACTTTTAAAGCAGAAAATCACTAATAATAAAAAGTAGATTATTCATTCTTAAGACAAAATGGGATAACGTCAAACTAGCTCACATCTATACTAGTGATATTCTGGTACTATAGGTCCTTCCTTTCTTTGTAAATTACCCACATCGACAACTTTGATGGGCTTATATGCTTTATTAATATTATGTGGATTTATCACAAATGCTAGTAAACCAACTTCTTGATGATAAGTCTTAATAGTTGTGTTTACAGACAAGAGAGAAAAGTAAGAACCCACAAGGACAGATGAAATTAACCTGGGTAAGATTTCTCATGTCGTGGCATCTTCCAAGGTTTGTCAGTTTCAAACTTTATGCCACTGCCATTCCAGGCTGGCACTGTTTGCTGTGGACTAGAATTCTGTTTAGTAATATGAGCAGTATAATACGCTCAATATAGAAGCCTGTGCTACTTTCTTGTATTTTTTGTAATATTTGTTTTCTGTTAAATTAAATAATTCCATCTTTGGTTTATATGAAATATTGAGTTTATTAAGGCAAGCTTTCTGTCCCTATTTAGGACATGGTCTCCCGCTGGGCACAAATAAGTGGATTCTAAAGAAACCAACAATTTGCCTTCCATAGAATGATTTGGGGGTCTCTGAGCTCTTTGGCTGATTATCTACAACAACTAATCCATAAATCAATACTGATATTATGATCCGAGAATGGTTTTATTATAGTTTACATATTAAAACATAAGCTTCTGATTTTTTTCTTTGAAAAATAATATGCTGATTTATCCTTTTTGAATTCATGGCATAGATCCTTAGAGCACAAAATTATTTTAAAAATTCAATATTAAATGATCTCCTTTGAGTCAAATGAGAAATAAGCAACAACGATTAAGCATATATTGTTTAGAACAGATGTTAGTTCAATGTGAGTACAGTGGGAAATGCTATTCAAGCTGCTATTAGCTAAAGGTGGCCCATGAAATACTTCAGAGAACTCTTGAATGCGAAGCTATATCTCTTAAAGACAAGATATATTTCTTTGGTCTAGAGCCAGGCCACTAAACCAAGATCTGGAAAATCTAGATTCTATTTATGATTCAGTTACTGTCTAATCATCAAAGCTAGTCATTAAAACTCTGAGATGTGTTCTATGGAAATACTTACCTCCCAACTATGTGAATAAAGCAAGTATTAAGAAACTACTGCTTATAATAATGCCTTGGAAGGTTTCATTTCCTGAAACTTTAATTATATCTGATGAATGCATTTCACATCTACCCTTCAAAATTAATAATAGTAGGCTCATCTTTTTCATTGGCAATCTTTTTTGTTGTTGTTAAATAATCCTTCAATGTTTAAAACTTAGACTTGTTCATGCCATGTGAATGTACCATTTTTTGCTACAGTTCCAGTTAATGACTTACTATTTGCAATGATATTAATGGTTCCACCCCATTTTTAGCTTCTAATTTTAAGCATTGACAGAAGTTCACCATTTCTGCACATCTATACTTTCCCCGATTTATCTTATTTTTCAAAATTTGCATTTTATATTTATTTCAATTTAAGTAAGATTTTATGATATTTACAATACGAGACAGGAAATGAGAGTCTGGGAACAAATTTGTTTCAGAAAGGGACAAGAATCAAAAGAAAATAATAATAGATAAGCAAAAGAGGGAGAGAAGGAAAAAAGCAAAGAAACTTTTGAAAACTTCATTCTGTCTTTACACATCAGGATCTGACATCTTTGACATTCTTCTTTCTGGGACTTTCGTGCAGAATCTCTGTTGTATTTTTAAACAGTCTACAGGGCTAGTGGATGTGCTCAGCCATTGTATATGCTACAGAAGATGGCACAGCAAGGCCTGTGTGGCCTCTGTTTCTGCTCTTTTGACATCCATGGTCTTCCTTTCAGGGCTTGAGAGGAGGATGTGGGTCAGAACAGGCATGACACTATTCCTGAACAAGTTCTCTCTCTCGGTTCCACCAATCTTAAAATATTGGGGGAGGGAAGAAGAGTATGTCTACAATAGTGCCTGGCACTTTGTAGGGATTCAAGAAATGTTTAGTACTTAGTGAATGAAAAAATAACTCAAGGGGTGTGAGATGAGTATGGAGTGAGTCAAGTCCAGCTGGAGGCTGAAACTAAATCTGCTCACACTCTTACAGTGACCCTGGAAATGCTAGAGTAAAGAAGTCATATAGAGATTTCTCTCAATCTAACCTCACAATCACTTACATTTTTAAAAATGGCTTTATAATTAAAATGCTGTGAACAGTAGAGATTTTAAATGTTCAGTTCAATGAGTTTTGACAATGGTATAGACCTGTGTAAACACAACCCTGCAGAAGATACAGATAATTTCCATCATTCCAGAAAGTTCCCACTTGCCCCTTTCTAGTTTGTCTTCACCCCTATACCCACTCTGGATTCTTCTGTAGATTAGTTTTGCCTCTATTTGAATTTCATGTAAATGGAATCTGGTTTCCATATCATATGAATAGATGTGTGATTTCTTTCACTTAACAATGCTTTTGAGGACCATCCATGCTGTTGTGTGTGTCCATATCCCCTTTTTATTGCAGTGTTGTAGTTTATATAGATATACCTCAACTTGTTAATCTATTCTCCTGTTAATGGGCTGTTTTTTAGGTTTCGACTACTATGAATACAGCTGCCATAAACATTCAACAATATCCACCACCCTTGATCCCTGGCAACCACTAATCTGTTCTTCATTTCTATTTTTTTGTCATTTCAAGAATGTTATATGAATTGAATCATACCTTTTATAAATTTTTATAGCTCATGTGTAACCTTTTGGGATTGGCATTTTGCATTCAGCATGATTTTCAGGGGATTCATCCAAACTGTTGTGCATATGAATCATCTGTTCCTTCTTATTGCTGACTAGTATTCCATGGTATGGTCGTACCACAATGTGTTTACCAGTTTACTAGTTGTAGGACATATGGATTGATTCCAGTTTTTGGCTATTGTAAATAAAGCTGCTATGAACTATTGTATATGGATTTTTGTGTGAGTGTAAGTTTTTATTAATCTGGGAAAAATGCCCAAGACTTAAATTTCCAGGTTGTATGGTAGTTGCATTACAAATTTAGTTATATAAGACCTACCAAACTGTTTTCTAGAGTGGGTGTACCATTTTACATTCTCATTAGCAATGTGTGAATAATCCATTTTCTCCACATCCTCATCAGCATTTGATGCTGCTTTTATTTTAAACATTCTAATAGTTGTGTAGCAATATCTCACTGAAATTTTAATTTGCACTTCCTTAATGGACTAAACTAAAAGTTCAATGATGTTGAACTTTTTAAAATATGTTTATTTATCATCTCTATATTTGCTTTGGTGAAAATTTGCTCATTTTATAATTAGATTGTTTGGTTTTTTGCTGTTGAGTTTTGAGAGTTTCTTATATATTCTAGACACTAGTTCTTTGTAGGATTTGTGTTTTGCAAATATATTCTTCCAGTTCGCAGCTTGTCTTTTCATTCTCTTAACAGGGTCTTTCACAGAACACAAGTTTTAAATTTTGATGACTTCTAATTTATCAATTTTTCCTTTCAGGGATCATGGTTTTGTGTCAAGTTGCTTGGCCTTACATCCTAAAGATTTTATCCTATCTTTTTTTTAAAAAGTTTTATAATTTTACGTTTTACAATTAAATCTATGATCCATAGATTTGGTTTAATTTTGTGTAAAGTGCAAAGTATAGGTTAGGTTGAGTTTTTGTTTCTGTTTTCTGGGTTTTGGTCTATGGATGTCCAGTTGCTGTAGCACCATTTGTTGAAAAGATTATCTTTCTTCCACTGAATTGTTTTTGCATCTTTATTAAAAGTCAGACCCATATTTGCATGGGTCCTTTCTGAGTTCTGTATTCTGTTCCACTAATCCATGTGTCTATCCCTCCACTAATACCAGCCTGTCTTGATTATGGTGGTTATGTTTTAATCTATAATATTGAGTTGAGTGTTTATTTCTGTTTCATTCTTATTTTTCAAAAATGTATTGTCTGTTCTAGCACCTGTGCCTTTTCATTTAAATTTCATAATAAGCTTGTATATATCTATAAAAACATAGACAAAATCCCCTTACTGGGATTTTCATAGGAATTGCATTAAATCTATAGATCAATTTGGGAAGAATTGGCATTTTTATTATGATGTCTTTCAATTCATGAATGCAGTTTGTTTCTTCACATATTTAAGTCTCCTATTATTTTTGTCAGTATTTTGTAATTTTCAGCATACAGGTTATGCACATGTTTTGCTAAGTTTTATACCTAAGTATTTTATTTTCATTGCAGTGATTGTGTGAGTGGTGATTTTTAATGCAGTTAGCCTGTTTCTATTCCACCATTATATTTTATGTGTGTTGGGTGAAGAGGGCACATAACTTGTGTTTTAGTTTGTAGGATGTCAGACCAAGAGGAACCATATCTTGATCTGATGGCGAGGACTAGGCATCTTCCAGAATTCCTGGACTTTATGATAAATGTAATAATTAGATGAAATTTTTGGACCGTCTTGAGAAATGGGTAAGCATGTTCTATGTACACATGGATCTTTGGGTGACCAAAGAGGTGGACTGTGGCAGAAATTGCCTCCTGTTATACTTTTTTTACACAGTAATAGAATTTTTATTTAGTTATAAAATCACCCAATTAATGACTTCATTTTCCAGCTTCACTTACACCTCAGTGTGGTTGTGTGATTAAGCTCTGGCCAGTGGGATACAAGTGAGTGTGATGTATGTAATTTTGGAGTTGTGCCTTCACAGGGAAGGCGTGTGCTCATTACGCTTCCCCTTTCTTCATTCCTGCTGTTTGTAACGTGAGTGTAGGGCTGAGTCCCATTAGATACCAATGAAGCCAACACTCCAGGATATCAGAGCAACAAGATGGAAGGAGCCAGGGCTCCTGACAATGTAGAGCCACTATATCAATCAAACCTGTTTATGCTCATTTTTGGTCTTTTTTACTGGAGTTGAACTTTCATCCTAACCTTTATACCTGCCAACCAGGAGATAACCATTACTAATATTTTTAGGCAGTCATTTTTCTGTGTGAATATCTTTATGTTGAGATTATACTATATTTTCATTTCTGAACGCTTTTACCAAAGATATATTGTGATTGTCTTTCTTTGTCAAAAGATGTATGTCTATAATTAACTTTTAAAATAATGACTAGTATTCTATTATGCACCTACCATAATTCAGTTTCCTCATTTTTGGATGGTTTTTGCTATGATAGTAATGTAATGAACATCTTTGTATATGAATTTGACCACATTTCTGATCATTTCACTAGAATCAGTCATTACTATTTCAACATGAGTGTAAGTTTCTTAAAACTAACAAATTGCTTCCAGAAAATTATACTAATTTACATGCCAAAACACTATAGGAGAATATATGTTTTCCTGCCTTCTTACCAAGATAATTATCATTTAAAAATGCTTTTGCTATTAAGATATTTGAAAATATTTTATTTTTCTTTCAATTTGCATTTTTTTAATGACTAAAGAGCTTGAATTGGTTTTCTCATGTTTATCAGACACAGGAAATTCCTCTTTTATGAATTGGCTATTCTTATTTATTTCCTATATTGCTATTGATTCTTAATATTTTTATTATTCAATTTCTGTGAATTCTTTACATATTGAAAATATTCATTCTTTATAAAATTATGACATATGTTTTCCTAATTTGTTATGTCTTTTAACTTTATGATATTTTTGACAAATAGAAGTTCTAAACATAAAACTTTAAAATATATTGACTGTTGTCTTAGTTCTTCCATTGTTTTCATGGTTAGAAAGCATTTCTTCCTTCAGAAATAAGACATTATTTTAAATTTCCTTATATTTCACAATTGTTTTGCTTTTGACACTGATTTCTGAAAGCAACTTAAAATGTATTTCAGTGTATAGTATGAGGAATCTAAAGAATTCTTTCTAAATACCTAGCTAGTTTTCTCTATTGTCTTATGATGCTTGGTTTATCACGTCTTAAGTCAATTTGGGCTGCTCTAACAAAGTGCCATAGATTGGGTGGCCTAAACAACAAACAATGATTTCTCATAGTTCTGAAGGCTAGAAGTCTAAGGTCAGGGTGCCGGGATGACTAGGTTCTGATGAGCATCCTGCAACCTTCTGGGTTGCAGACTGCCTAGTTCTCATTGTATCCTCAAAGGCTGTAAAGAGAGAAAGGAAGTAAGCTGTCTCAGGACTCTTATAAGGGCACTAATCCCATTCATGAGGCCTCTACCCTCATGACCTCATCTAAATCCTAATGACCTTCCAATGGCCGCACTGCCTAATTCATTACATATAAATTTTAGGGGGATACACACTTAGTCCATAACATCACATATTAAATTTTTACATATTTAAAATATTAAAGTTTATATGTACTGTCTAAATTATTTATTTATTCTTTAAGTGGTGGCTATTCTTTATTGGCTCTTTTAAACTACTTTTGAAAAACATTAAATATAAAAAAGCCAAAGAATAATATAGCAATCATCCATATTTCTACTATCCAGAATTAACAATTGACATTTTTTATATTTGTCTTGGTACAAATAATTTTAGTGATTTAGGCTTTATAGTATTTTCTTATAACTGGCTGGGCAGCTTTCACATCAACTTTTTTTTTTCCTAAAAGTTTCTTATCTATTTTTTCAATAAATTTTAAGTTCCTTCAAAATTCATTGAGAATCTTTATAGAATTCTGTTGGCCCATAAAATAATTTGCAAAGAATTGATGTTCACAACCCGAAAAAAGTATATTCTCTTACTTTCTTAGATCTTCTTGATATGTCTCAATATCCTTAGAAACTTTACCAAAATTATACAGTGAAGTAGAAAACAGAGATTTGTACCCATATATTTTTACTGAAGTTATAGTATTCTTTTTATAATATTACATTCTGACATTTGGCAAAGACCCTAAAAGGTACTGATAAGAACTAGAATACAAAGTGCTGTGCCAAATGCTGTAAATGGAAAAACAATATTGTGAGAACTGGTTTTTTGCACTCAAGGCACATTTTTTCTTAAAAAAACAAATACCAAGTCTGTGACACATGCAATTAATTTAAAAAACAATGAAAGAGATCAGTACAATTCTTTTGCAGTAGTGGTTGCTCAGCAGACTTCTGTGAATTGAATGACTGAATGCAAGATGAGCTTTTACTAGATTTCCTTTTTTGTTGTTGTTGCCCACTCAGCCTCTTTTTTTGGCTGCTGTACTTTTTACTGCTCATGCTTACTTTTGTTCTGGCTTCTAGATGCCTGTGGCTGTGCATTCACCAATGCTAAACAGTCTACATCCTCCAGCTGGACTCCCTGCTTTTTGAGAAATGTCTGTGGTTTTATTGCAACAAGTACTAAAGAAATTTGGTCCAATTACATAAACTTATTAAATATTATATGAATAACGTTGCCACCACCACTGATGTATGTTGCGATTCACTCCCGATTCAACTGACATAAATAGCCATTCCCCCAGACAGATTCGCTTTTTCAGATGGCTACCTCTGTCCCTCAGCTGGCTGCTGTTCCCTCAGAAAGCTGACTTGGCTCCACCACCATGGAAACTACAGTATAACCAGGATGCTGATGAAGAACAGGCCAGAAGCAAGGCAGAAAGTGGATCAATTATCACAGGATAAAATTCCTTCCCATTTGCAGGTGTAGGGAGGAGATACAGGATAACTTCAGGAGCAAAGTTCCTAGGACAGATTTTTGTTGTCATTTTTTTAAAAAAGAAATGCACCCAAACTTGTATAACTAAGAGTTGTGCTTTTGGATATAGTCAGTCAATCCTCTTGGTAGAATTTACATGACTTTCTTTCTTTTCTTTTCTTCTTTTTGGTTTTTTAGAAATTTCTTTCAGAACATGCCTTCGTTATATTATTTCACACATCTTCAGTGGAGCCTTACCTTTTTCCTTTTAGGGGAGCTTTGATTTCTGGAAATGGCCAAAATTCATTTGAAATTAAGTCTACTGGGTAAAATTGGTAAACAGAAGAGATACCTGGATTTTTGAAAATGATGGAACTATGACTCTGAAGTGATAAAACTGATTTTTATTTGGATTTTGTACTGACCATAATGACACAGGAATTAAATATAATGGCAGCCTCATTGGTTTATATCGATTTAAAGGTTTATAGTTCTGATGTTGCTTTTGGTAAGGTCGAAACTCATTTGTAGGACTATATTCTAGGTTGTGCAATTAAATGCCAATCCTATTATCTGAATTTTTTTTTCATGTCTTGTCAGGAAATTGTGAGATTAACCAGACCTCACTATGTCCTTCTGCTGCCAAATTCAGATTGCCTCTTGTATACTTTGTTCCCTGTCCAAGAGACTTGATAAAACCCATTTATAACATGGTCTCTTCCCTTATGGAAGTGACGATCTCTGAGTATTAGAGTGATTGATTAATTGCTGGGTCACTTGGCTGTTTTAGTGATTTTCTTTTCTGAAAAATTCCAGAAATTTTATTTCTTACTTTGTTATAGTTTGACGAAATCCAAATTAAAATTTAGTCTCGGGTGATAGTCTCTTATTCTTATTTACAAAGAACTTAGACCTTTTTAAGTGAATTTGCTAAAATGTTAAGAAGCTTACTCAGCTCAACTTTTAAACTTTTTTTTTTAAACAACAGTCTAGATGCTTGGATTATGAAATCTAACTATTCAATGGTAATAATGGGACAAGCAAGGGTAACCTTAAGAAGAGGGAGAAGGGGTGGACCAAAGGAGAATAAAGAAAAAGAATTCTGGAAGCACCAGCAAGAAAATAGTTCCTACACATATTAAATTTGAGGTGTACACCATGCACTGTGTTTGTTACGTCCTCTGTATTACCTCATTTGATTCTTGCAATTACTGTATTAGGTAGTTATTTTTCACCCCATTTTATGAAATAGAAAACTGAAGCATCATGCTTAAGATTGCTCAGTAATAAGTAGTAGAACTTTGCTTCAAACCTATGTCTTTCTAATTACGAAGTCTATTTTCTTTTTCCTGTGCTTTACTTGGTTCATACATTGGCTGTAGCTGTAAAAGGTAAATCAACCATTACAGCAGAGTAAAGAAAGGAAGTTCTCATTTTCTTCAATGCAAATCTTACAGAATGTTTAGAACTTGGTTAAAGATGTAGAAGTTATATGAAACATAAAAATGTAATACTTGTTAGGTTGGGGCACCTGGAAAAGTCAGTTAATGAAAAAAAAAATGGTATTGGATTGCCACATACTCACATGGAGTGAGTTTCCTTATTAAAGAATAAAAGCATTTCATAGTCATCATTTTGCATAATCTAGAATGTGTGAGGGAAGGTTATCTTTACACAACATCACAACACTTTGATGTTCCCATTCACTATGCCATTTGGCTTTCTGATACAACATTTACTGTATAGTCTATCTTCCTCCGAGGGCTTTCTTCTAGATCAAAAAAAGATGGAGTAGCATGGATTATTTTGGTATGTGCATTGCTCCTTCTCTGAGGCAGAAATGTTTGCTTTTCTACAGGAAGGTCACTGGGAGACTAGCTCCGCACATAGAATTTCAAATATAGCCTTTGTACTCCTTTTCTCTCGGCTAATTTACATATTGTTGCTGTATCACCTGTTTGCTTTGCAGAGAACATACATTCAAGTATAGCAGGAAGCTTGCTGTTGCCCAATGACAAGGGCTGAAATATTTACAGAAGGAAAACTAGATTCAGGTGAGAAAGGTTTCTTATATGATTCTCTCTCTTTTACTTAAACACCAAGACGAATTCTTTGTTTTGCTTCATTTGGTTCTTTATTTTGCATCATCTCTCATGGTAATATTGTTTGCTCTTTTTCTTTCTTTTCTACTTTTTTTGGCTTATTTTGTAATGTCTCATCATATTTTATTGTTAAATTTCTTGTTTAATTGTTGATCTCCCCCGCTAGACTGCAAACTCTCTCTGCCTTTTTCAAAACTGTACATCATATAGCCAAGCACTTGACACTCATAGGCTGTTTTTAGAATGAATGAGTGAGTGCTAATTGAGTGGTTGACTTCAGTGATTTTTTTATAGGATCACTAGCACTTTTTCCCTTAGTATTCAACCAGATCATTTTGTTATGAACACATGATATTTCATTCTTGAAATACAATAATCTGAACACTTGAATACATTTTGCAAAGAATTTACGAAAAGACTAAGATATGCTGAGGTATTTGGGCAGGAAAGAGCTTCCACATATGCAAACACAGCTACCAGCTCCTCCTCACCCTACCCCTGGTTACAGAGAGATTGAATCTTCTCCAGCTTAAATTTCTCTTTGCAGCTGCTTGCCCGTGGGGACTCTGCAAGCTTCCAAAGCTGTGCAGCCATGAAATCTGTAGAGAGATTATTGCCCATAGGGAAACTGAGGGGTAATACTGACTTTGGCTGCCAGTGCCACTAGAATTTATTTAGATTTTAGTATTATAATCCAGAAGCTGCACACACCCTTAGAAAGATATGTGTTTAAGGGGAGGGGACCAACTTAGAGAAAAATCTATTTTTTAAAATTTTGATATAAAAGGAGATGGGCCATACAGAAGACAATGCACATTCTTAATGTTAAACTTTATTAGCTTTTAGTTTTTCTTTCACATATTTCCTCCTTTATTTCAAGTCTCTCTTTTTTTTTGGTAGAAAATGAAAGAATGAAGAAAACATAGAAAAATTATTTATTATAATTTTTTTCTTAATCAGAAGTAATATAAATTATCTATCTACTTATAGTAAAAAATTGGTATAGATGAGTTAGCCTAATTTAGATCCAGTTTATTACGCAGTACATTATAATATGGGGTCTTCAATTCAACACATATTTATCAACCACTTTTTTTACAGTTAATGGAATGGAAGTAGGTGATCCATATAAATACAACAAATATTAAATAACATTGAAAATGAGATCAATTGTTTAAGTCATACACACACACACACAATGAACACAACAAAATGATAGGCAATATAATTTAAAAAATCGAAGTAGAAAACAGACAAATTTAAGGAAATCTTCCCACTTTTTTCTTCTCTTATTCAGTGCTTGTAATTGCTATCTTTCTTCCAGAGTTTCTGGCTGAGTCCATGAGCTGCCAAACCTATGGGCCCGAGATATTTGGAAAGTAACTAGGATGTTAAAATTTCAAGTAAAGTTTGGACAATTATTCACTTCTCTAGGTGAATGATTGTTCCTGTGTTGCCAATTCTATTGGTTATCTTTTGTTTCTAGGAATATTTGAAAAAGAAGTCCTCAGGTTTTTTTAAATCAACTTAAATAAAACCAAATTTGTTTGGTGTATTATAATAGTAGTTTCCCAAAGAGTTCTTTGGAGAAATGTATTCCTAGGTATTTTATTTTCTTTGTTGCTATTGTGAAGAGTATTGAGTCTTTCATTTGGTTCTCAGTTTGACTGTTAGTGGCATATGGGAATGCTACTGATTTGTGTACATTGATTCTGTAACCTGAGACTTTGCTGAAATTATTTATCATTTCTAGTAGTCTCTTGGCAGAATCTTTGGGCTTTTCTAGATATAAAATCATATTGTCAGCAAAAAGTGAGATAGTTTGACTTCTTCTGCCCCCATTTGGATGCCCCTGATTTCCTTCTCTTGTCTGATTGCTCTGGCTAAGACTTCCAGCACTATGCTGAATAGAAGTAGTGATATATTTAACTAAGGGGGGAAAGACCTCTACAGGGAGAACTATGAAACACTGAGGAAGGAAATAGCAGAAGATTTTAACAGATGGAAAACCATACCATGCTAATGGATCAGCAAAATCAACATTGCTAAAATGTCTATACTACTCAAAGTGATCTACAGATTCAATGCAATCCCTATCAAAATACCAACATCATTTTTCTCAGAGCTAGAAAAAATAATCCTATGCTGTATGGAACCAGAGAAGACCTCATATAGCAAAAGCAACCTTAAGCAAAAAGAACAAATTGGGAGGCATCAATTTACCACACTTCAGGCTATACTACAAGACTATAGTAACCAAAACACTATGGGACTGGCACAGAAACAAAGACATAGACCAATGGAACAGAACTGAGAACCCAGATATAAAACCATCCTCATATAGCCATCTAATCTTTGACAAAGCAGAGAAAAACATACACTGGGGAAAAGAATCCTTATTCAATACAGGGTGCTGGGAAAACTGGATAGCCACATGTAGAAGACTGAAACAGGATCTGCACTTCTCACCTCTCACAAAAATCAACTCACGATGGATAACAGACTTAAACCTAAGTCATGAAACTATAAGAATTCTAGAAAAAAATGTTGGAAAGACTCTTACAGACATCGGCCTAGGCAAATAATTTGTGATTTGTGAAGGAGACCCCAAAAACAATCATAGTAACAAGAAGAATAAGTAAATGGGACCTGATCACATTAAAAAACTTCTACACAGCCCGGGAAACTATCATTAGAACGAATAGACAACCTACAGAATGGGAGAAAATATTTGCATGTTATACATTCAATAAAAGGCTGATAACTAGAATCTATATAGAACTCAGGAAAATCAGCAAGAAAAAAATCAAACAACCCCATTAAAAAGTGGGCAAAGGACATGAACAGAAACTTTTCAAAAGAAAATAGATTAACGGCTAAGAAATATATGAAAAAAATGCTCAACATCTTTAATCATCAGGGAAATGCAAATCAAAACCACAATGAGATATCACTTAACTCCAGTGAGAATGGCTTTTATCAAAAAGTCCCAAAGCAACAAATATTGACATGGATGTGGAGAGAGAGGAACACTCATACACTGCTAGTGGGACTTAAAACTACTATAACCTATATGGAAAATAGTATGGAGATACCTCAAAGAACTAAAAGTAGAACTATCATTTGATCCAGCAATCCCAATACTGGGTATCTTCCCAGAGGAAAATAGTCATTCTATAATAAAGACATCTGCACCTGAATGTTTATAGTAGTACAATGCACAATTGCAAAGATGTGGAAACAACCCAAGTGCCCATCAGTACATGAGTGGATTAATAAAATGTGATATATGTACACCATGGAGCACTACTGAGCCATAAAAAATGTGCACTATCTATTATATCATCCTAAATGGAGCTGGAGCCCATTTTTCTAAATGAAATATCTCAAGAATGGAAAAACAAACACCACATATACTCACCATTAGATTGGTACTAATTGATCAACACTTATGTGCACATATGGTAGTAAAGTTCACAGGGTATTGTGCCAGTGGGAGGGAATAAATTCACACCTAAGGGATGCTGTGCATACTGCCTGGGGGATGGGCATGCTTGTAGCTCTGACTTGGACAGTGCAAAAGCAATTTATGTAACCAAAGCATTTGTACCCCCATAATACTCTGAAAGTTAAAAAAAAAAGTAAACTGATAACCATGAAAAAAAAAAAAAAGATTTCTTAGGAGAATGAAAGGTTCAGAAAGAAAAGTAATAGGACATATTTGCCTTTCTTCACTTAAAAGATAAAAATAAAATGAAAAATAAACATTTTCTCTTCTGAGAAAATGGAGGGAAGCTACAAATAGTAAAGCTTCAGGTTATTAATATCATTTGGCATTCATAATTTCCATGTATTTGACATATTTGGGAGATAAAATGATCAAATATGTAAAAATTAGAAAATAACTTTGTATAGATGTATATAAGTATCATGAAATTTAGCGGACACATGTTTAGGTACAGACTCAGTTGGTTTGTACTTTAAGACTATCTCATTCTGCTTTTTTGTCTACCATTGCTGGTTCACCTGGGTTTATTTAACAGAAATATAAGTTCTTGACCCTGTGAATACATGGCTAACCCAGGTGAGATAGAGTGACTAGGAACACAGTGGACAAAGGACTAATGGGGCCATCAGATGGTACCTCCGTGGCAGAATTGAGAATGAGTTTGACTAGAAGAGACTGACCATAGTAATAAGATGAAAGAGCAAAGCCAGTTTAATCATTAAGACATTAAACAAGGTTGGCCTAGGCAAAGAATTTATGAAGAAGACCCCAAAGGCAATCAAAGCATCAACAAAAATAAATAAATGGGACCTGATCAAATTAAAAAGCTTCTGCACAGCCAAAGAAACTGTCAAGAGAGAAAATAGACAACCCACAAAATGGGAGAAAATTCTTGCAAGCTACACATCTGATAAAGGGCTGATAACTAGAATCTGTTTGGAACTCAGGAAAATCAGCAAGGAAAAATCAAACAACCCTATC
>VBSM01000605.1:30742023-30758748 GCA_008086735.1 Cheirogaleus medius | reverse complement strand
GGAGGGGGGAGGAAGGGATGGGTATATACAAACATAATGAGTGAGATGTGCACCCTCTGGGGGATGGTCACACTTGAAGCTCTGACTCAAGGGGCGAGGGGGCATGGGCAATATACATAATCTTAACATTCGTATCCCCATAATATGCTGAAATTAAAAAAAAAGAAATTAAACACGGTAGAAGGAGCTTCTACTTATATATTGTGATTTGAAGTCTACTCAGTTCTTGGTAGGAACAATTAACTGAAACTTATTTTTGCTTGTGGTACTGAAACATTCTGAGGCACTGGAACACCAGACTGGTAAGTTTGGATGGCATGACTGAGATCTGAATTAGAGGATGCTGTTAGAGAAAGCAGACCTGAGTGGCATATCATCATGGAAGGCAGTTGGCAGAACATGAACATAATGGCCTATCAGGTGGATTTCCAAAGGGTCATGAGGTGCTGCAAGAGATTTGGAAGGAGAAGGTAACAGCCTTGTTTAAAAAATTTCCACCCACCCAGAAGAATCAATTTTAGTTATGCATTTTAGACTCTGCAAATTCTTTAGAACCAATCTCATTTTCAACACATATGTTATATGCTCCTTGGCCTGAATAAGAAATGCTTTGGTTTGGCTCATACATTCCTTTAAAAAAATGATATGGCTACACATTTTATCATGGGCATTATTCTGAGTTATTCTTTTTACATAGTGCCTTGAAAATGTGTCATGTAAATCTAAAAACAAAACCAGATAGTTTTAACAAATGCATATTGGCCTTTAGAGAATTTTTTTTTGGCACTCAGATCAATTTTGTTTTTAATCACTTATTTTTGTTCCACTTCAAGATCTGCTGGTTTCTCTCTCTTTCTTTCACTTTAGTTCCTAACCAATAGATCCAGTGCTGGGTTTAAGTAGTTATACAGGAAATATTTGTTTTCTTATCTTTTCTAACAGATTACTTTTAATGTAGAAGTAGATGTTGTATTTTTCTTCCACTAATCCATTCTTATCCCTGGAGACTCTTTCTTTTATTCATACACTAAACAGACATTGATTGAACATCTACAATGCAATACGCATTGTGCTTGGGATAGGTGTACAAATAAGAAAAATGTTCTCTGTGCTCATGGAACTCATAATCAAGTGGGGATATAGAGAGTAAGCTGAAAATCACAATTTAGTATGGTAAGTGGTATGCCAGAGGCTTGCACAAGGTGCATTATGAACACAGGGAAGAGCCCCATAGCTTAGTTGAGGGGGGGAGATCATAAAAGAAAAAGGTCTTGATTAAGCTGAATTCTTAAAGGATGAGGGATGTTAAGTTAAGCGGAGAAGCCCAACAGGTTATTTTAGATCAATAGTAGAGCATTGTCAAAGAAATAGAGGCAATGACATGAGGGAAGGTCTTTATATGTGGCTGAAGCATTGGTGGAGCACAGGGTTAGGAGAAGATGAAATAGAAAGGAGTCATGATGTTGGCCTTGCATGCAAAAGAGTGAAAACTTTAATTTGAAGGCAAGGGGGATGTGTATAGGGTGGGTATTGAAGCATTTTCAAGTAGGAGTGATGATATATTTGCATTTTAGAAAAATCACTCAGGTAGTATGTGGTGGTTGGGGTGAGAGGAAGCTCTTCCTTTGAGAAGATTAGTCAGATGAAGTGCAGTAATCCAGCTGAGATAGCTAATGGAGATGGGAGTACTGTATGGGGGAAGGACACGCTTGTGGCCCTGGCTTGAGTGAAGCAAATGCATTTCATGTAACCAAAATGTTTGTATCCCCATAATATCCTGAATTAAAAAAAATAAAATAAAAATCCAAATAGAATATTAGTATATCTTTATGCATTCAGAAATAAAAATAATGTTTGATATATGTCCACACCTTACTAATTTAGTCAAGAATTTCCTGCTTTATTGTAACATTTTAATTTGCATGTTGTGCTGAATTTGAGAAGGGAGCAATGCTTTGGAAACACAACATCTCTAAAGGTGTCCTTAGATTCCAACTCTAAAATAGAATGTGCATACTCTGGTTTCTCTTCAAAACGAATAAATCTTTTGCCTTTTACTAAAATAGAATGCGCACTTTTTTACATTAAAAAAAAAAGAAGCTTTTGAGCCAAGGTACTCACAATGAGTTGCAAATACAGAGATAGGTGTAAGATTTATTAATGCTTAGGAGGAAGATTGTACAGGACTAGGTGGCTGATGATACTGTGGGGAGAAAATTTGAAAGATGATGGAGTTAAGAATTATTTTTAAGTGTCTAGTTTGGACAAGCAGTGGTGCCATTTACTAAGACAACAATATAGAAGAAAAGGATTTGGAGTGTAAAATCATGAGTATGTTGAATTTGAAGGACTATGGAAACATAACTGGAGATTTCCAGAAGACAATTTATGTGGAGAGCAGAAGAGACATGTGAGCTGGAGAGATGGGGGGTCCTCAGAAGAGAGGAGCTATTTATAGGCATGGGTGTGTTGGAGACTCTGGAAAGAGCAGAAGACAGTTGAGAGAGCACTAACACTCACATGCACACTAGGTTACCTAGTATGTGATCATTCTCTAGGAATGGAGCTTTGGTGGCATGTGCAAATATTTTAACCCCTGTAGAATCACAAACAAACAAACTTCTAACTGATATTTAAATCAATTCTCTTATTATTTATTACACCTATGTGTTCCTACTCTGTTTTGTGTTATTTTCCAAAATGTTGAGACTAGCTGATCTGTACTTTCCTAGTAATACCAAAGCACATATTACTGAATTAGCTTTATGGTTCTCTTCACTGCTAACCAACATCTACTTTTAAAATTCACTTATCTTTAATGATTATTGTTGCCCCTTTTTTATTTCCATCATCTGATGTCTCATTTTTCTACCCCTAGCAAAATGTGAACATTGTGTCCATGTTCATTGCAACATTATTCACAATATCCAAGATATTAGAAACAACCTAAATGTCCATCAGTGGACAATGGATGAATGGAGAAAGAAATATATAAATATTATATATGTGTATAATATATTTATACAACGGAAAATTATTCTGCCATAAAAAAAGAAGGGAATCCTGCCATATGAAACAATATGAATGAACCTGGAGGACATTATGCTAAGTGAAGCAAGCCATACACAGAAAGACAAATACTGCATGACCTCATTTATATGTGGAATCCAAAATAGTAAAAGTTACAGAAGCAGAGAGTAGAATGGTGGTCACCAGGGGCTAGGGGAGTGGGAAGTGGGTGATGTTGGTCAATGGGTACGATGTTGCAGGTACGTAGGATGAGTAAATTCTGGGGATCTAATGTACAACACTGTGACTACAGTTAACAATGCTGTATTGTATACTTGAAAACTGCTAAGAGGTAGATCTTAAGTGTCCTCACCACAAAGAAGAAAATGTTAACTATTTGAGATGATGGATATAGTAATCAGCCTGATTATGGTGATCATTTCACAATATCTACATAATGTATATCTCAAGACATCAAGTTGTTTAAAAATGTAAGCATTGTGATTTAATAAAGTCAATGCCCAATGTAATTGCCCAAGTCAATGCCCAATGTAACTGAAAGCATTGTTTCCAGCAAAAAATATTTGTTGAGTGCCTACATTATCCAGACACTTTTACAAAATCTAGGGATTCAGTGGTGTAAACCCTCAGACTTCGCACAGAGTCGGTAATGAGGAAGCCAAGCCCTTAGTACTAGACAGCAGAAGGGAAGAAAATGGGAGCATGTGAAGTGGGCTGGAGGTGGAGAATAACATGTGCATTTAGCTAGAAGGGAAGGAAGAACATGATCTTACACCTTTCTTTTACTGTATTGTGTAGTTGCAGTTTTCTCTTACTTTGCCACCTGTACATTCTTCCATAACTTTGGATGGTACTATGTTTTTATGCCAGTGCCTTTTGCCTCTGTCTCTCACTGTTACTTCTTTTCCCCAGATCCTCCATCCTGTCTCCAGTGACCCATTTTCCTAGATCTGTGAAGAGTGCAGAATGCAATGTTCCTGTAGCTCGTGCTGCTTGACACTGCAGCATGTGCCCTTTGCTGGTAGCATCTGCCTAAGTACCTCATGTGATTTGCTACTCATGTATATCCAGCTCCACAATTTGAAGATGTGAATAAAAAGGGGCACGAACTTGCTTTAAAACCACTTTAATAAGAAAGACATATGTGTGCTTTCCTTCTAGATGAAAATGATCTCAATGTGAGTCTCCATTAGTAAGACAAGGGCTTTGATTAATTTCCCTACTTGTAATGGTACGTAGGCATAGTTCTCTATATAAACTTGACTTCTTTTCTCTTGGGACCAAAGGTGGTCATTTCTGTGCTGGGCAGCTGAGTGTAGCAGTTTGGGAACTTTGGGCAGAATCAAGCCATATGCTGCACGATAGGTTATGCCCAACTTCACTGCTCTGCTCTTGGCCATATAGAGTCTGCTGGGTGGTTCTCCTCCACCCTTGGCTATTTTACCACTTCCTGGGGACGGAGAAGATCTTCCTACTCTTGCCCTTTCATTCTAATATAAATCCAAGTCAATTCAGCCTAATAGGTAGAACATCTGCTATGTATAAATGCACTATGCCAAGTGCCAGAGATAATATCCAAAAGAGGTTGCTGAGTGTTTTAGAGAGGTTTATCATTTCATGGGAGATACAGTTATTTACAAAAATGATGAATACATGAGCATTTTGAATCTTTGCTTTGCCTTTTTATTGGATTCTTCCTGGAAGCCTCTTCAATTTTACCCAGTGGAGAGAACTAAGTTCATTTCACTCTTTCATTGCAGGAAGGCCTTCCAACCACTCTTTCTAAAATTGCAGTCTTCTGTCCACACACATTCTCTGATTCTCTGTCCCATTTCCCTGTCAAACTTTTCTTTTCAGTATTTATCATGTAACACAGTATGTATTGTACTTATTTTTCTTATCTATTACAGGTCTTCTCCTGTGTCATGAAGACAAGCTTTATTTATTGCTGTATCTATCCCTGGTGTCTCAGTAAATATTCATTGAGTGAATGAATGAATGAATGAATAGCTAAATGCATATACTCATTCTTTGAATAAATACCTAGTGTGTGCCATGTACTTGGTATAAAATGGTGGATTAAATTTTCTAGAGGCAGAATGCTGAGGCAGGAGGATTTCTTGCGATCAGGAATTTGAGGCCAGCCTGAGCAAAAGTGAGATCCTATCTCTACTAAAAATAGGATAAATTAGCTGGGCACAGTGGCACATGCCTGTAATCCCAGCTACTCGGGAGGCTGAGGCAGGAGGATTGCTTGAGCCAGGAGTTTGAGGTTGCTGTGAGCTAGGCTGACGCCATAGCACTCTAGCCTGGGTGACAGACTGAGACTCTTTCTCAAAAAACAAAACAAAACAAAACAAAACAAACAAACAAAAAAACCTAAGTTAATAAGTAAAATAAAATAAAATAAAAGAATCCTACCCTCTTGTAGTTTACATTTAGTGGGAGAGATTGACATTAACTAAATAGTCTCATAAATATGTAATTACAAATCCTATTTGTATATCCTGCCCCTATAAGTAATCAACAACTGTGAATGATTTGCCTGTGCCCTGTGAACTTTAAATTGTCTAAATTTGTCTCTTAATCTACAAAGTAGAAAGATTTATCATCACCAGATTTGTAAAGACAGTAAAATTGAGCATTTCTCGGCAATGTTTAAGAATAATATAACACTATACTGCCCTCTTCCAGTCTGTCTAGTATGTGGAAAATTAATTTGACAAAGAAAGTTAGTATCCTACATGATGATATGTTATTACCTGTTACAGAATATTTATCCAATGGGATGCTACCCAGATTAAAGTGCTTAGAATGTGTATGAGTACAGATATATTCTGAATTAATTTCTTTTCAGAGCAGCCTTTTATTTCAACAAATGAAGTTTGGGAACTTTTAGTGCTATGATAAAAATATCAGAGTTTTCAACATCAATTTCGAATATTCTAACCCACTGAGTTTTATTGCCTCTTTAGGTAAGATAAAACCCAATCTGAACTTTCCATTTCAGAACATACATATTTTTCAAGAAGTACCTTCAGTGTTTTACTCATTATTTTAAAGGTAACTATAACTTCTTTAATTTAAGATTTTTTAGAGGAAGATATAATATGAGTTTTGCAGAATTATTTAAAAGGTGTACTAATGAGCAACTGCTCAAGTTCCTCTTACATTCATTTGACAAGGAATATAAATAATATTTGAAATTTTCATCCATGATTAACCTCAGTGCTGTAATGGTGCTTCTTATTCAATCCGTGTAATAAGCAATCTTCCAAGTAATAGTTGGTAAATAAAGTTGTCATATATATTGACTGTAATAACTAAACTATCACTAGCCACAGGCCCCCCCCTTCCTCCTCCAAATTTTAGGATTGCAGAATTAACATAGCATATTTTTTTTTTAGAACTAAGTACATACCAGCTGCAGTCTTTTAAAGTCTCATATCATTTTGTTAGCACAATGCCTGCCTACGTGAGCAAAAACATGGGAACTGCATCCTAATGCTGTTGACAAGATTTTTTATTTTCATGATTACTTCTCTGCCTTTTTTTATTTTGCCTGCAGGCAAAGGTTGGCATACATGTCAAGAGAATGTTCTCCAGCTGGGGCCTGCAGTACAGAGAATTGTATATACCAGAGGGCTCATGGGACTCTAGGCAGATTATTATGGTAATATTGGAGGCTGTTGTCCTCTCCCTCCCACAGCTGGGCCGCCTCTCTCATTGTAAGTATTGAAGCAATATGTTTTGCAAATTATACGTTGGGAACAACAGGGACCCAGTAAAGTGAGGAAAAAGAGAAACATTGCAAAATGTTGTCTTTAATATTATATTTTTCTTGTTCATCAAGCAAAATAAATTAAAGCTTTAATTTTTTTTAATTAAATGAGGATCATATATTGAAAAAGAGCTATAAGAGTAAAAACTTAATATTGATTTTATTGAGTGAGTTTTAAGAAAATATCGTTACAGAGAAATTAGACAGTAGCTTGATTCAAGAGAATCACAGTAAGATTACATAATAGCCTTTATTATGGATTTCAAAAATCCTTTTGAGTCCAATGAAGCTGGGTTAGCAAAAATTGCACAAAAAATATCATTTTAATTAGTGCTAATGTGATCTCGTCATGGTCCAGCTGTTTCATGCAGGATGAAAATGTGTTACTTTATTAGATATGCATCTTAAAAAAATGTCACTTCTGATTTCAAACATTTGTTATTAAAGTACATTTTAATACAATAGTAGAGCAACATGATTGATTTATCGAAATGAGGCATTAGTGAAATTCAGGCGAAAAGGCTTAAAAGCCTTCTTAATTGAGGAAGAAATGTTTTCCGTCTGTCTAGCCTTCCTTTCTGGGAACATTAATAACAAAACAAGAGTCATATTTCTATTGTGCATTTGAAGACATATCATGTAAGAGAGAGTTAAAATGTCACTAATTCACAAATTAGCACTTTTCTCTTGTAATGCACAAAGTTTCCCTTGTAATATAAAGTTGTAGGCTAATTTTAACAAATGCTATGCTGTTTCAGTTTTCAATAATGAATTTAAATTTATTCAGCAGCAAACATTTCCATGTTTCTCTTGATGGAGAATCTACAACTCATTCTTTTGGATTCAGCTTTCATTATTTCAGCCAGTCTTAACTTCTCTATTCAGATATGAAATTCTATACCCCTAGAAAAAGAGCTACATTCTGATTTAAAAACTTAGGAGTGTGGCTCAAATCCTTCCCTGAAATTCTTATTTGATTTAGCAAGATTTGAGCCTTTTCACAAGAGACAATAATATTAAGTACAGTACATTTATTTATAACGTCTTCTATTCCTTAGCCGCAAACCTATAAAACATCTCACCATGTGAAATTCTGTGCCAGACTGATATATTTATCTACTCTATTTATTTGATATCATGCCAGTATATTTTAGCTTGCTATTGATAGGGATGGCCACATATAATTTACTCCCCTCAGCTAGATATTCATTTAGGAGAAATTTAGTAAATAAAAGGCTGGTAGGAAGTGATGTTCAGCATAAATGCCAGCCTCTATGATCTTCTACTGAATTATAGCTATCATTTGGAAGTGGTAGCAGAGAGGGAGGAAAAGCCAGCGATTCTCTATTGTTTTTCAGCATTGTTTCTCATTATTCCAATCACTGTCTCAGTGTTTTTTTAGTCAAAAAGAGCACAAGTAACTCAACTTGATTGATGCTATCAGGGAACTTACTTGTCTGTTTCAAGATTCCTCTGAGTGGTGCAGGACAGCTCTGTTTTACCTTCTTTGAACTCTTCTTGTTGCATGGACTAAAGCAAGTTTACTCCTTTGAAAAACTGATACTGAACAAAAAGCAACTTTTGATTTTATAGAATAGGCACTTTTCTCAAAGATTCTTTCCTGTGCATGCTTGGTGTAAGAGAGCCTTTATAGGTAACACCGATTTTTTAATGAGCCTGTTTAAGCTGTTAAATAACCAATCCTTTTGAATGGAGTCAGGAAAAATATATCCTTTTTCTTTGGATAATGTCACAGTGTAGTGAATGATGGTAATTGATATGAAGTTCTTTTGTGATTTTACTGGTGAGAGGATGTCGGCATGGTGAAGCCATGAGAAAGGAGTAGAGGCTTGCCTCCCTGTTTCTTTGGACATACTGATCCTTGTATTGCACACCCAGCATGTGCTCCCCCAATCATGGTGGGTGAAATAATATTCCACATTAGATACACTCTTCTGATTTTTGCTTTACGTTTTTAGTAATATTGAAGCATAATTTTTTGAGTGATATTTTTCATGTATTGAAAATGTGGGTATCTGTCCGATTGCCAGTAATACTAGCCTCAAAGCCAAAGAAAATAAAGACCAATAATGGCTGCAGGATATTTTTCTCTCTTTCCACCACTACTTAGAGATATGTATAGATTAAAATGGGTCCAGACCCAAGTTTGCATTTCTATCATATAAATGATAGGAATCCCATAATGCAAAGATACTATCAAGAGCTTAGAGGGCAATGGGGGGGGGTCATAGTGGCTCTCAGTACTTGCAAAGGGGATGGTGGCTCTGTGGGCTGCCAAGCAAACACCTGGTGGCTCTCAGGACTGGTATGGTACTTTTGGGGATACTCATGAAATTCAGTATGCTCAACTCCCATCAATGCGTTTTTATTGAATGAATGCCTACTGCATACAAAGTTGTGGGTTATGCACCCTAGGGGTTCCGATGAAACTGAAGATATAGTTTTTGCCCTCAGAGGAGCTTATACTTTTGTTAGAGAGACAAATAGTCATAAATGAAATGAAGCATAGGCTAAACATCGCCAGGTTTTGAGCAAGTGGCACATGGGCAGGGTAGTTACCATGGGCAGGGATATCTGGCCATGTTTTGGGTAGAACAACTGAATAGGAACATCCACTTCTGGAGAAGAGAGAATGAAGGTGGTCGAGGGGCTGCTGTGTGAATGTGAGGAATTGTTTTCGTGGAGAGTTTCTCATCGTCAAATGCAGAATCTCTATCTACTCGGTAATTTAAAGGGCAATTTAGTGATACGTGTTGGTGGGCACATTCTCCCAGAACATCATTTCTACAAGAATATTGAAATGTACAGATGGGCTGAAGGCTGATTTTCCAGGCCTAGGAAATTAACAATTCATTTGTATTTCAAATTATTTTAAATTCTTGGGACAGTTTTTTTCCATGGCCAAATTCATCTGGAAAAATGTACTTGGCTCCATGAAGACAGATTCAGATAGCAGAGCTTGATGTTTTCTCCATAATTTATTCAATATAATTTTCTTTGACCAAAGTAAAATATTTTCTTAATGAACACTAGTGACTTCCACATACATAGATCCTTTCACAGTCTAAGGAATATTGAAAAATGCTAAAGCAGTCTAGGAAAACACCCAAGCAAATTCCTACAAAATTTTGCCAATAGTTCTTGCAGATAAAGGATCTCCCTAACTGTTTTTAGAGACCTGCAAATATATTAGGTCATTCAATATGAAATGTCTGATTTCAAATCAAAACTATAGTTTATTATATCTCAAACAAGAAGCATTACAATTAATGTAGGTATGCACCTAAACTATCCACACAGCTTTGCCATCGTAGCTTGTTTATGCTAGCAGCAAAGAAGCCTGGACAGCAAATGGTGATGAAATTGCAAAAGGAGTTTTCCACAGCTTGTTGAGAATTGAATATTTTTTCTTGTAAGAAGTAGTCCAAAGCCTGGAAGAAGCATTAGTCAGTTGGTGCAGGGTCTGGTAAATACGGTAAAGGACAGAGAGTTTCCAAGTCCAACTTCTGTAGTGTGAGCAGTGTTGTTTGTGTGACATGTGGTTGAACATTGTCTTGCAAGAGGATTGGCCTGTCTCTATTGACCAATCTCAGCTGCTTAATCACAAACATCCTCATCATTTCGTCCAGTTGTGTGCAGTAGACATCAGCTGTAATGGATTGACCAGGTTTCACGAAGTTGTAGTGGATAATACCAGCACTGGACCACCAAGCAGACACCATTAGAATTTTTGATGAATATTCAGTTTTGGATTGTGTTTTGGCACTTCATCTTTATCTAGTCATTGTGCTGAAACCTTGCAATTGTCAAAAAGAATCCATTTTTCATCATGGGTAACAATATGGTGTAGAAATTGTTCACCTTTATGTTGTGACAGCAAAGAAAAGCAAGATTCGAGATGATTTCTCTTCTGATGCTTGTTTAATTCATGTGAAACCCATCTATCCAGTCTTTTTTACCTTGCAAATTTGTTTCAAATTGTCCAATATTGTTGGAATAGTAATGTCAAACCTTGCTGCTAATTCACATGTAGGTTGAGATGGATTCACTTTCACTGTAGCTTTCAGCTCATCATTATCCACCTTGGTCTCAGGTGAAAATGAGCTCACATGCCTAATTTTCAAAATTAAAATCACCAGAATGGAACTTATCAAACCATCGATGTATGGTGCATTCATTAACCACATCCTTCCCCAAAATTTCATTGATATTTCGAGCTGTCTGAGCTGCATTGGTTCCATGGTGGAATTGATATTCACAAATAATACTAATTTTTGACTTCTCTGTGGTTTCACAAAAATTGCTCTAAAAAAGTTTGACAGATAATCACAAGCCAAACCATGCATTTGAAAGACTGAGGATGTACCTTCACAATAAAAATGAAATGTCAGAGATATCAACTGTCAAACTTAAGGAAATTGGACATTTCATACTTAATAATCTAATATTTAAAGACTGAGAAATTCTTTCAGGTGACTAGTTTCTTAACCTTCCTTTTAAAATTTCATTGACTTTTTTTGTTTAAGTTTCCTTTAGAGTTAACTTTTCTCTGGCATTTGTTTTTCCAAAGCGTATTTAAGGGAAAAAATAGTATGATAATCTGAATAGCTTATTTAAAAAAATTTTTTTAATTGTGTATATTTAAGGTGTACAACATGATGTTTTGATGTACATAATGAAATAGTTACTATGGTTAAAGAAATTAACATATCCATTGTCTCATGTAGTTTTTCTCACCCTTTTTTGTGTGTGTGTGGCAAGAGCCCTCAAAAATCTACTCTCTTAGTAAAAATCTAAAAAATAATACAATATTATTAATTATAGTTGTCATGTACATTAGATCTGTAGACTTATTCTCCTCCATATCTGTAACTTTGAATCCTTTGACCTACGTCTCCTAATATCCTCCCCTCCCCCACCTCTGGTAACTACCATTTTATTCTCTATTTCTATGTATTTGACTTTTATTTCTTTAGATTCCACATGCAATATTTTTCTTTCTGTGTCACTGAGCATAATGTCCTTCAGTTTCATCCATGTGGTGCTGTATGACAGGATCTCCTTTTTTTTAAGGCCAAACAATATTTTATTGTATATCTATAGTCAAGATATACAAGTATATCTTGTATAAGCCTTGCTTAAGGACAGGTATAGCCTATTGCTCCTGGGCTACAAACCTGTGTAGGATGTTACTGTACTGAATATTGTAGGCAATTGTAACACAACGGTAAGTACTTGTGTATCTAAACATAGAAAAGATACAGGAAAAATACAATATAAAAGATAAAAAAAAAGTTAGTACATCTGTATAGGACACTTCCCATGAGTGGAGCTTGCAGGACTGGAAGTTGCTCTGGGTGATTCAGTAAGTGAGTGGTGAGTGAATGTGAAGGCTAGAACATTATTGTATACTACTTAACTGTGAATTTTATAAATACTGTACATTTAGGCTGTGCTAAATTCATTAAAAACATTTTTTTATTTAATAATAAATTAGCCTTATCTTACTGTAACTTTTTTACCTTATAAACTTTGAAATTTAAAAAAAATTTTGACATTTTTATCATAACATTTAGTTTAAAACACAAACACATTGTACAGCTATAGCAAAACATTTTCTTTCTTTATATCTTTATTCCATAAGCTTTTCTTCTATTTTTAATTTTAATTTTTTTACTTTTTAAACTTTTTTGTTAAAAACTAAGACAAAAATCACACGCACTAGCCTAGGCCTACACAGAGTCAGGGTCATCAGTATCACTCTCTTCCACCCCTATATCTTGTTCCATGGGTACTAGGATCTTTTACACATATTGTTGCTTTTAGTTCCCACAATACTGTAATAGAGGTTGCTGTCTTATTTTTCCATTCTGTAGATGGAAAAATAAACTCAAAGAGGTTTATGACTGTTTGAGATCGCTCAGGAGTTGAGAGACAGAGTGGAGATTGAAACCTCTGCAATCCAGCTACCTCCATGGTACCCTACACTGGTTCTCTATGCTGTCCATTGAGATTCTCATTAAGCTTCCTCAATAATAAGTTGCTATGGCCTTAGGGAATCAAGTTATTTTTTTTAACCAATAACATAAGAGATACCTAATTAGGAAGAAAAGTCTACAGATGCTAACAATGTACAATACACTCAAACTCCTTTTGAATTGTTCTGCCATTATTAGCATAGCTATGTTAAGGGTGAGTGCCAATGGATCCATGTAGAGAAGAGCTTACACCACATTAAAGACATTGAAACTGGATCTACATCTAGTTTATGAAACTATGGAAAAGCCAGAGGGCAGCGTAAGGACCACAGTCAGCAATGTGTATGAGGGATGATGTCAGTGAGGGATGATGTCAGTGCTGCCCATCCAATCCTGCAAACCCCTACCAATAAAGCATTAGTTTGCAATACAGCATAGTGGATAAATAAATGGGCTCTAGAGTCAGGGTATCTGGGTATAAATCTGCCCTTTGTCACTAAGAGATGTGTGACATCAGGCAAATTGTATTTCCTGAGCCTTATTTTCCTCATCTGTAAAATGGAAATAATGGTAGAGTCATCCTGAAAGGGTTGTTGTGAAGATTAAATGTGATGGTTCATAAAAAACTTTTAGGACAGTGCCTGGTACATGTTAGCTTTTGTTGCATGTTTCATAAATGTTGCTCATGTTAAACAAAAACCAAGCTCAGTGGCTGGACATAGTAGCCCCTCAAAGACGTTAGCTGAACATAGGCTATATCATTCTTGTTTCTCTACCTTCGGAGGTACTGTGTCCTTTCATAGTTCCACTTTTGTTCCCTCCATCTGTTTAAAGATTGACCTGACATTAGTCATGTTACTACATAGAGATTCTTTTTTAGAGACTGGGTAGATCCTATCCTGTCTTATGCATAGGAACTGTTGTTTGTTGGAGATGGGAGAAGAGGTCGTGGGTAGGGGAGAAGAGAAGGAGGGAGGAGGAGGAGGATTCTGGCAGTCATAGCTCTAATGCCTGAGCGTGGACTCTGGCATCTAACTGGTTCTCCTCACCTTCCCCTTCACCCTCACTCTCACCTTGGTGTTTGCTGGGGAAACAGCAAACCAGATGCTGGGGAACACTGTCTTTTGTCTTCTCTCAGAGTCTCAGCTCACCCTGATTCAGTTCCTCTCACTCACCTCCCTATCATGCGCACTGCCTTTTCCTTGGAAATGTGTGTGAGTGTGAGTGTGTGTGTGTGTGAGGGGGTCCTTTTAAAACTTGGAACCTTTAAAAACCAAGGTGTAAATAAGTAAGTCAGCTAAAGTGACTAAATGAGTGTAACTTGGAACTGAAATTCATGTAGGTGGAAATTAGGACCTTTTGAATAGTGTTTTTTTTTCCTTCAAAAAGTAGAAACTTGAGGAAAGCTGGTGAGTGTTTGGCAGTCATCAGAATCCATATAAGAGAGACTTTTCAAAGCATATAGCCTTTGACCCCCCTGATCTCCCAGCAATTCTGATGATCCCTCCCTTCCCCACCCCTTCCTTTGCATTACTAAAAGAGTAGGAGATAGAAATGATGGTGTGTGTGTGTATTTGAGTGTAAGTATGTGTACATATGTGTGTATATTTTAAAAATAAATAAATATTTCTAATTCTTTCCATAAATTATTGAAAAAATGACCAAATGATTTTTTTTCCTTTTAAAACTGTGGTCTCCAATCCCTGGGCTGGTACTGGTACCAGTCCATGACCTGTTAGGAACCAGGCTCCACAGCAGGAGGTGAGCGGCAGGTGTGTGAGCAAAGCTTCATCAGTATTTATAGCTGCTCCCCATAGCTCCTGTCACTGCCTGAGCTCCACCTCCTGTCAGATCAGTGGTGACATTAGATTCTCACAGGAGCATGAGCCCTACTGTAAACTGAGCATGCAAGGGATCGAGGTTGTGCATTCCTTATGAGAATCTAATACCTGATGATGTGAGGTGGAACTGAGGGGGTGATGCTAGTGCTAGGGAGTGGCTTAAAATCCAGATTATCATTAGCAGAGAGATTTGACTGCACAGAGACCATAATAAATCAATTGCTTGCAGACTCATATCAAAGCCCTATCAATGAGTGGCAAGTCACAAAGTAATAATAATAGAAATAAAGTGCACAATAAATGTAATGTGTTTGGATCATCCCGAAATCATCCTCCCCAGTCCAGGGAAAAATTGTCTCCCATGAAAACAGTCCCTGGTGACAAAAACTTGAACACCACTGCTTTAAGATCTCTGAATGAATTTAGCTTTGTGCAATCAGGTTTTGCTGTGTCAGAGTCTTTTCTGCAGGAAGAATTAGTAGCAGGATTTCTTAATATCTTAAAATTATATTTTGAAATTGGTACCTGCAATATTTACTATATTTGGATAATTTTTTTTGTAGCTACTATTGTAAGAGAAAAAAATTATTTGTTCTTTCACATTCATGACAATTCTGAGTATAGTCAACATGGGAATAAATAAAAGAAGATTTCTAACTGCTCCAAAATTTCTGTTTATATGTGCTCTATGAAAAAGTTTCTTGAGGGACTTTTATTTGCTGATTCTTTATCAATTTTATTTCTCTATGTATTGTGTGGTGCATTACTACTATTATTATTGTTTATTTCTGCATCACCACTGAAGACAGTATTGCATTTTCTTTTGCTAGATTTTTTTTGTTTTGTCTAGCATGAACAGTATCAACATTTAAATATTTATGGCAGAGATCATTTTAAGAGGTATTGTTCTTTTCCTCCTAACCATTTCTATCAGGAGATTTTACAGGAAAACAATATGAGAAAGTTAAGATAATATTTGTCTTTATTGGTGTTTTCATGCTGTTTTCTGGTTGATTTATATCATTATTTAATGCCAAAATATGAGACCTGATAAAATAATAATGCAAAATGCTGTATTCTTGCTTGGCTTTTATTGTATCAATTTGTATTGAAAATACATAAAATATTTAAAAAATAATAATGCAAAAATTAATTAGGTCTGATGAACACTGGGGTGTTAATCTTGACAGTGCTTGAATAACTGTGTTTTGTTTCTGAGGAAAGTGTACTGTTGATTTGGAAAAAATGAAGACTTGGTTTAAGAAAGACTAAAATATCAACTGTCACCCCTCACCACCAAGTGTTTTAATTTTTCTTCAAGAATCCCACAGAGGCTTTATGGGTTTGTCAAAGTGGTTGTTAGTAGGCAGAGATTAATCAACAAGTGTTTATTGCAGACAATTTGCCAAGTGCTCTCATCTGCATTATCTATTCAATATGAAATGTCCAATTTCGAATCGACAGTGTAATTTATTATATCTCAAACAAGAAACAGTACAATTAATCTAAGTATGTGCCAAAACTGTCAACACAATTTTGTCACCTTAATGGTAGCTTGTTTATGCCAGTAGCAAAGCCTGGAGAGCGAGTGGAGATGAAATTGCAAAAGGTGTTTTCCATAGCTTGTTGAGATTTGAATATTTTTCCTTGCAAGAAGTGGTCCAAAGCCTGGAAAAAGTAGTAGTCGGTTGGTGCAAGGTCTGGTGAATACAGTGGAGGACAGAGAGTTTCCAAGTCCAGCCTTTGTAGTTTGAGCATTGTTGCTTATGTGACACGTGGTTGAGCGTTGTCTTGCAAGAGGATTGGCCTATCTCTAGTTGGTCAATCTTGGCTGCTTAATCACAAGCATCCTCATCATTTCATCCAATTGGTTGCAGTAGATATCCACTGTAATGGAGTGACCAGGTTTCATGAAGCTCTAGTGGATAATACTAGCGATGGACCACCAAACAGACAACATTAGCTTTTGTTGATGAATATTTGGTTTTGGACTGTGTTTCAGCACTTTATCTTTATCCAACCATTGTGACAAATGCTTATGATTGTCAAAAAGAATCCATTTTTCTTCACAGGT
>VBSM01000605.1:30700764-30728980 GCA_008086735.1 Cheirogaleus medius | reverse complement strand
CTGGCAAAAGATGACATTTATTTCTGTATTTGCAATCTCTCAATGGATTGATTGCCAGTGATGTGCATCACATTTTGGTTTAATACTTATTCAATAATACATTCAATAATAACATTGGTTTGTTTTTGTTTTTTTCTCTCCTCTCTTTGTGGAGAGGATTTCTGGACTGGGAGATTTTGTTTTTAATTAGATTTCCCCAACATTAGTTTATGGTACATATTCAAATTACTGAACGTTTTGGTCCTCTAAAATCCTCTTTTAAACATTCATGGGTGATTCATTTCTGTTGGATATTTTAAATGACTTTTTTCTTCCCAAAAGTAGAATTAACATTTGAAGACTGGATTCTTCCTCTCTTAGGGATAATTCTAATCATTGTATTCTTTGCATAATTAATTTTGGGTTCTTTTAAAATGTTATACCCACTTTCTGAAAATAATCACTAAGCAAATTAGGGCCCTATTAAAGTTGTTCAGATGGTATATATATTCATTTGTTAGTGCCGTAACAAACTACCACAGACTGGGTGGTTTAAATAACGGAAATTTATTTTCTCACAGTTTTGGAGGCTAAAAATCCAAGATCAAGGTGTCACCAGGGTTGGTTTCTTCTGAGCACTCTCTCTTTTTGATTTGTAGATGACTGCCTTCTCCCTGAATCTTCTCTTCCCGTGGTCTTCCCTCTGAGCATGTTTGTGTCTTAATCTCCTGTTCTTACAAGAACACTAGTCATATTTGGCCTAACCATATTTGGCCCATGCTAATGACCTCATTTTAACACAGTTACCTCTTTGAAGACCCTATCTCCAAATACAGTCACATTCTGAGCTACTGGGGCTTAGGACTTCAACCTACTAATTTTTGGCAAACACAGTTTAGTGTGTACATATTCAAGTTGTTATTCAATTATGTGCAAAGGTAGTTTTATCAAAATGCCCTGGAGACCAGAATATGACTGTCACTTAAAATAGTTTTTATAGGACTGGCATTCAGCATTCTATTTATCTTAATCACTAGAACCAATATCTCCAAAATGATTACCTGTATTTTGTTTTTTGTTTGTTTCTAAGAATATAGGATTGTTTTTGAATAATAATATGTGTTGCTGACTAATTCCTTCAAAGGAATTACAAGTGTTTTATGGAAAAATCCACCCCAAATCTTTTTAAAATGCACCCAAGTAATCTGAAAACCATACCGCAAGTCTTTTTTTGTGGCCTCAAATTGGCATAGTAAGTTATCTTTTCTTTGTAGGGATGGGGTGGGAGTGTCTCACTATGTTTGCCCAGGCTTGTCTCAAACTCCTGGCCTCAAGCTGTCCTCCTGCCTCAGCCTCCCAAAGTTCTGGGATTACAGGTGTTATCTCTTAAATATGGCAGAATAAAATTTCTTTGTTGTCGACTCCACCCTAAATCACATGCATGTGAAGTTAGCCCCCACATGGTATTTATGGCCACTAATTAAAACTCAATTCTCTGAATGTTCACTATTGTATATATGGGTGAAGAGATAACAGATGTACACATTTTCTGACCTTTGCATATACTTGCATTCATTAAGAAATTAGTGCTTCTCCCAAGCACATTTTGGTGACCTACAAAATGACTTGCTGCCAGGCCTGAGCCTTGGAGGAAGGAGAAGGATGAAGAAATGTTAAAATGTGGACATATTTTCTCCTCAGACATTATATTTGTCTCCTTCTATTAGATTTATTTTTGGCACACAGAAGAGCACATCCATATGGGGAGCATTTTAAAATTGCTTGTGAAGAACAGGCATATTTCCAAGAGGAAATGTAACCTTGCCTTCATCTGGAGTATCAGATCAATGCGCTGTAAAAGATCATGTTCAGTTACCTCATTTTTTTTGAATTAGAATTAATGGCTCATTAGTCTTGATCATATCAATATTATAACACCACTTACATTTGATAGAAAAGGGAAGAAGGCTGATGGAGTGCACTTACTCCCTCTTACTCTTAGTGAATAGATGGTGCACCAGCCTCAGGGAAAACCAGCAAGATCATGGAGGTGGCTCTTTGCAAACAGGCTCATTTAGGGCAAATCTGGACCCTTGCACGAGGCTCTTGGAAGAAGAGTTAAAAGGTTCTAAAGGTTTGGGTCACTTGGGACACATATCAGTGTTTCCTCCTCCTTTGGGCAGCTGGCCAGAGTGAAGGAACCAGACACTCTCAGCATTTCCTTGGCCACATGTTGGACCATATGTTGGAAACTGGAAAAAAAAAAAAACATTAAGAATCTCTTGAATGTCTCGTCTATGAGGAATTCCATTGACAAAGAGACATATATTTATGCAGGGCTCAGAGAGAGATGCAGTTTGACTCTTTTGGAATAAAAATAAGAAATATTATCAGGTACAAGATGAAATTATTTTAAGATTTTCTCGCTCTCCCTGTTTCTAAATTATGCCAAAAGGAAACAAGTCACTAAATGGGCTCGAAAATTAAAGCAAAGCGAAGCAAAACAAAAGCTAACTATGGAAGGAAACACAAGACCAGGAGTCAGGAACTCTAGCTCTGTTATTGACTGCCACTGTCTCATTGTGGGACTGTGGTGGTGAGTGTTCCTTACTTTTTATCTGCTCAGCACATTTTTTTCTCCTGGGAGCTGTCTCCCTCCCCTACCCATACACACACCTGACTGGGCTGTAAACCTACAGCATCTGAGTTAGCATCTGACATCCCTGGCTTTAGGGATTGGCTCAAGGATGAATGATCTTTGTGCCAATTCAGGCCAGTTAGTGTCTTCCCTGGGATTTTACTGGAACTATCAGGACACACGCATTCGCTTTGTATTGGGATTATGAATGGAAATGATAATCTAAATTGGTAGCTGCTAGTCTCCACCTTTGTCACATAAAGCCAACCCAGAGGAAGGCAGCACTGAGGAATGCCCAGAGAGAATGAGCCGGGTAACAAATATTTGAATTCTTGGATCCCACTAGGTCTGGAGTCAGTCACCCCTGGAGTTTCTTTCGATGCTAAGCAGCACACTTACCTAGTTTCAATTGGGACATTGTCCCTTGGAACCTAACATTATACTTTGTATATTGTATATTCAGATTCACCTCTCTGAGCTTCTTCTTTCTCATTTGTGAAGAAACAATCATTTAGTGGATTCCTAAGTTTCTTTCTGTCTCTGTACTTTTTAAGACTAAATCTAAATATTTTGGCATATTTTACATAATAATTTATTGTGAGAATCTTTATCCTCAGACAGACAATAAGTCTCAGAAATCTCCTAAATTTCTCTCAAAAATTTCCTCTAATTATTGGAACTTATAATTATATGTGAAGTTAAATTTATCTTTATATTAGCAGTTAATGAAATGTTTGGTGATAAAATTTATAGTATAAACAGGATCAGAGAGTGGTATTTAAAACTCTTTTAAGAATACAAACAGCTTTTAGAAGAAAAGGAGATATGATGAAAATCTTTCATCCACTCATTAAAGTATATCTAAGTGTTAAATATAGATATTACATTTACTTGAAAGCAATAAAACTAAATATTTTCTAAAATATAATAATTTTATAAATATAATAATTAATAATATCTACATATTAGATAAAACATTAATTATTAATTACATAATTAAGAATAATTTTCTAAAATATAATATTAAGACTTGGCAATCTATCCAATCATTTCAACTCTCTACATCAATCAACATACAGAGTCAAAGTTCTGCTATGCAAATGTTCGAAAAAAATCTCTTTTTTCTTCAGCAGCATGACTACATGCTGACAAAGAAACAGAATTTCGGTAGAGAGCACACAATATGCCTTGTGAAAAAACATTCAAGAACTTGGGGATGTTGGCAAAGATTAATCAACATGATTAAAAAAGTAAATAAAAGACAATGTCCTGAGTTCAGACTTCTTTCATTGCTTCTTAGCCAACTTTTTTATCCTTAGGCAGGAAGAATACTGAATTAAGGAGTAGTTGTGGTATATTTTTAAATAACTAAAAGAATAGAATTGGAATGTTCCCAACACAAAGAAATTATGAATGTTTGAGATGATGGATACTCGAATTATTCTGATTTGATTATTACACATTGTATGCCTGTATCAAAATATTACATATACCCTATAGATATATATAACTATTATATTCCCATAATAATTAAAAATAAAACATTTAAAAAAGAAGTCATGAATATAAATATTCTGCCCTCTGCTATCCCTTGGAGAGGCTCACAAAATTTTACTAAGCTAATTTTTAAATGGAATTCGGTGTGGATGGAAGTAATTTTGACAGCTCTGAAAACATGACATCTCTCTGCAAAACAGACTCCAAAGAACAGTAGTGCTCAGCATTTGTAGCATCCAAAAGCTATTTACTAGCACACTTCGCATCCCTTCAGATGTCAGTGTGGATTGTAAAAGCAGGATAACGATAACCTGAGTGGGGGAAAAGGAGTAAGCAGTTCCACTTTTAAAACTCATAGCTTTTGATGATGTTATTGTAGGGTTGTCTTGCGGTCTTCCTGCTGGACAAACGAGTCTGTGCTAGGAGAGGCCTCATCTTTCACGCCCTCCATCCCTCCCTGGAGTTCTTACCTTCATGTACAGTATGTTGGAGACTTACTGTTGTGTGGTGCCCTGTGAGTGCTTTGGCTGAGGTTTTGGAAGAATAGCCTTGCTTTAGTTGTGGGGTCTCTAATGTATCATCAGAAGCCAGAGGGAAAAGGATAATTTATTTTCTAATGCAGAAGTGACTTAGGAAATCCCTGTTGGGTAAGTTCATCTCTGACTATTTTTAAGAGTGTTTTCCAGCACTAATTTATAAGAGTAGATTCTGCGGTTTGAGTGCCTCTTCAGAATATATCACAGATGAGGCGTCGGAGGAGAGAATGGATACTTGTGCACTGTCAACTTGGTGTGGCTCCGTGCAAGCAAGCAGACAAAAAATAAAGGTGACTGTGTTCAATTCCTAACAACATATCTGGCAGGCTTCCTCTTCATGAGCAGAGAATGAATTCATTCAACGAGCATCTGTGAATTCCCTGTGGGATATATAGCCCTGTAAAGGTTAGTAGTTCTCAAACTTTGGTGTGCATGACAGTCACCTGGGGAGTTTATTAAATTACAAATTCCTGGGTCTCATCCCCAGAAATACTGATTCAGCAAATCTGGGGTAGAGTTTAAGAATCTGATTTCCATGCGAGGGGTTTGCAAACACACTTGGGTCTCTAACACCTCTGTTCTAAGTGCTGTGGGGACAGTATACATCCCTCACTGAGAACCACTCAGTCACAATGTCCAGATGGAGACCATGGCCCACAAAGCTGAACCATGCAATGGCAAACCCCCACAGAACACCAGACAGTGCGACTGCTCAGGAACACATAGCTCCAGAAATTTTTAGAGTATTGTGGTCTAGAGTTAGACATGAAGGAGTTTTAGGAGGATTTAAAGGACTTTTAAGGAAGTCAAATCTGATCCAAATGTTCATTTTTTTCAGCTGAGGAAAATGAGATGCAGAGAGGTTAAATGACTGGCCTGTGGTCACTCAGCTAAGAGTCAAAGGGCGAGGACTGGAAGCAGTCTTCAAATTTTGTGTCCAAGACATTTGATCCTACAAGCAACCATTGGACAGTTTGCCATGGATGCAATGGAATAGGGTACACAGAGTGGCATCCTATTAAGATGATATGGGAGAACACAGCTAAATATTAATATTGTTCTTAGATTTGGGTTGACAAAGTGGAAGAGATATGTTGATAATTTTTAGTGATATTTAGATAGTGTTCATATGGAAGGAAGGGTTCTGCCAGGATTCTATTCTATACATTTTCATCTCTGAAATAGATAATATATTGATTAACAGTTATTGAATGTTTTTAGCATGTGTAAGTTCATTTAACCTTCTCAAAAAAAAGAAAAGACCAAAAGGCAGGTAGTATTATTCTAATTTATAAATGAGAAAACTGAGACCTAGAAGGACTAAGAAATTTGTCCAAGTTTGCAAAGCTAGTAAGTGGTGAAGTGTGGATGCAAATAAAGGGTGTCTGCCTTCCTAGCTCTCTTCAACCACCACTTGCTACAGAAGCTTATAAATCTGCACATGATGGCTCCATACTTGGAGAAGTGGCCAAATTATTGGATGACAGGATTGAGATTGTTAAAAGGTCCTGGCAGATTGAAATTAATGATGCAACTTAATAGGTATAAATGTGAAAGTCTACATTTAAGTTAAAAAATCAGCTGTACACGTAAGTTAGTGTACAGTTAGTAAATCTTGACTTAAATAAAATTCGTATGAAAAAGACTTAGTGGTTTCAGCTGACTTTGCACTCACATAAACATATAATGTAAAATGGCTGCCAAACGCTTATATAATCTCAGGCATAAGCCAGAGCCAGATAGATAAGAGTCCCAGCACATTTTAGATATGTTAGATCCCACTTGGAGTTGGTTGGAAAATAAATAAATCAGTTTATTTTTTTAAGGAGAGAGAGACAAACAAGTTGAGTTCAGAGCTGAAAGTCTTTTGAGTGATAAAGTAGAGATTTGTGAATTTTGGCAGCTCAGCATTTATTGTCTCATATTCTCTCTCTCTTTTCTTCTTCTTTGTAGTCCTGGTGGAACTGTAAATCATAGTGCCCTTGTGCCCCATCTTTTATTCCTGCCCCTTGGCTAAAGGGCAAGTCTATGGCCCAAACTGGGCTATACTCCATCTTTTGGGGATTTTTTTTTTGAACAGAGTGATAAATGAGGAAAGGTGGATGGAGCAGAACCATTGTGACACTAGCATCTGCAGGAGGGTGTCTGTGTGCTCCCCACCAAAATTTCTATATGCTGCCTGGTTCTTATGCTTTCTGAAGCTGACAGCTCAGTCTGAACCCAGGTACTTTTGCATGGATCGTTCATCATGAGCTATCAGCCCATTCGTTCAAATGACATTAACACTTAAAGCGAAGTCCTACAAATATTGGTTTCTACTTCTTTTCTTTCTTCTCATCCTCCTTATCCTCCTTCTCTTCATCCTTTTCCTTCTTTAGAGAAACACTAGGTTCCAAACTTGTATGTAGGAATGAATATAAATGTGGAAAGTAATTTCTTCTTAGAAAATTTAATAAAATAGAACTGTGTTTCTGAACTGTTTCAGATATAGGAGGTCATGTGTCTGGCCCCAAATGGGTGATGGATTCAGTGAGAAAAGTCCAACTCTTGTGCTAATTGAGGAATGAAAGAAAAAGTTGTTGAGGCAGACATAAGATTTTGGATAGGAAAAAAATCCCACCCTAATTGAAAATAAAGAACCAAGAAAATGAGGTAAAACTACAATAAGCTCTACAAAAGATAGAAAAATTAGTCAGATGTGGTGGTGTCGACCTATAGTCCCAGCTACTCAGGAGGGTGAGGCAGGAGGTTCGCCTGAGTCCAGGAGTTCGAAGCTGCAGTGAGCTATGATCTGGCCACTGCACTCCAGCCTGGGTGACAGTGAGACCCTGTCTCAAAAAGACAAAAAGTCCCAGAGCTACATGATTAACGTGGCTAAATCACCCAGTCATGTCCTCCTATTTTCCACCATCTCTTCCTCCCAAACCCTTTCCTGTCCCCATCTTTCAGTCTCTCTGGCTATTACTCTCTCTCTGCTAAAATTATTTTAGAAAACTCCCAGCTTCCCCTTTCTTTCCTTCTTTGAGCATGCACTCTGCCTACCATCTTGTTTCATTCATGAGACAAATGTCCTATAGCAGATTATACTGTGCACACTCTTTCTCTCTCCTACTCTTGCTTTCCAATCAATGTCTCCTGAGCCTGGTTTGCTATTCTTGTAGGTTTATTGGGTGGAAAATCTGGAGTGCTTATAAACTGCACCGCTTGTCAGTCTCTAAGAGCCCTCTCAGCCAACCAAAATGCAAGTGGCTTTGTTCTGGCCATGTCTGTGGTTCTCCAACATGGAGTCAAAACGTTGTTCTACTGAGTCTCTGTGATTGAGCTTTCAGAGGCTGAAAGAAGGGAAACATTTCTTGGTATTAGCTAGAGGTTTTTCTGAAAGCAAAAGGCCCAAGAAAAGAAACTGTGTTCTGAATGGAGTTTGTATTAAGTACCTGATTCCTGCTGTGAACAGTGAAATGTGGTTGTTTTATAAATTAGCCACATTTGAAATCTAAATCACTATAGGTGCGGCAGAGCCTTTGATATAAGACTAAGCTTATTTTTCAACAAACAAAATAATTGCTCAGCATTGGTAAGTTGGTGGGAGGGGGGAGGGGAGAGTCTGCTTTTTGAAGAACTATACCTGCTACCCAGATAATATTCTCAATATCTGACAGTACAAAATAATGGTATTGATAAGATGAATAAATCTGATCTTGGCTATTTTACGTCAAATTGGTAGAAGATAAATTTTCATGCAAGTATGCAGAAAAGTAATAAACCTGCTTAAGGAACTAATTTAATGGTTTCTAAGACTATATATTTTTAATAATTGTTTATACTTTTAACGTAATACTATTATTTCTAACAGGAAGTTTGTTTCAAGTTGTGGAGAGATTGGAATAGAATTGAAGAATCAGAATTTTCCAAGAGGTGGTTTTCAAGGGAATTCAATATGATTAGATACAATTCCTATCATGTTCAGCTCTTCTTTGTCTCAAAGATTTTTTTGTAATAAATCTTGAATAGGCTTCAGTAGCTAGCTCTCTCCCATTTCCCCTCAGGGATATGGGATGTGAGAAGGGAGGAAGGATAGATACATCTTAGAGGATTTTTCTATAAATTATTTTGCTTTCTTACTAAAGGCATCTCCCCAATTCATGCTCATACATTTTAGCTCTAATTGAAGAAGTTAAAAACAACAAACCTTAACCTGATGGTGTTTTTGAAAATCAAATGAGTATTTGGGAGCAGTCAGTAGAGTTGCTAGGAGAAGTTAAATAAGGCATCAAGCAATCAAGATAATTATGTCTGGCTGTTCTTTGGTTCATGAGAAACAAATCCCCTCTCCTGGCCCTAAATCTAAAAGTCAAGAATTAAGTTTTACAAAGCAAGCTGGAAACCTGTTGGTAAGCCATTGTGGAAAACTCTGGCCGCCATTGCTTAGGTTTTGCCTCTTCTGGGGATATCTAAAACCCTCGCCTCCAGGATCGCCAAGTCAGCACTTTCCAGGAGCACTTAGAAATGATGGCATCCCCACCTCTCCATCAACGACAGCCAAGAGCCCTAACTACTAGTAATGGCATAAAGAGAAGAGAGGGGAAACTTTAGAAAGGGTCTCAGGAAATACTTTCCCAGAGCAAGTCAATACAAATGGGCGGTTGTCTTTCAGAGCGAGCGGTAAAGCCCCGTCTTTGGGATTCTGCCTACTTGGGCTCTTAATGCTGCTGCTGCCGCTCTCGAGCTCTGCACGTTGATCAAGCACCACTCCTGCATTAGGCTCCTGTGGAACAGACTTAGACAGAGTGTCTGCAAGACGGAGCACTCCAAAATGTTCTGCAGGAAACAACCCGGCGCTGACAGGGAGAGAGGAATGGATGGCCTCCTTCTCGAGTCTCTGTTTCTATTATAAATTAGATGCCTACTTAAAAAATGAGCCAAGTATAAATAATTTAAAACAAATCAAAGGCCTTTATTACCACCATCGTACCCAGGCTTCTGAAGCTAACTCATCTACCCCTGCACATTTATGCGTGCTTGCTCTGCTTTGCTCCCCTCTATGTCTCTCTTAAGGACCTGTCTACTATGAAAAACAAAAGCAAAACAAAACAGAAAGAAAGAAAGAAAGAAAAACACCCAGTATGGTCTCCAGTCTAATCTCACTTGCAATTCCCGGGCTGCAAGGGAGACAGAATTCATTCTTTAAACAGTCCACATCCAAGGTCTAGTATGAGTCTCCTTTCTTCCCCAAGGGGAGGAGAGATCCCAGGACAAGCCACCAGGGCTGTCCTGGGAAGCATTTGGAAGTGAATATTCATTGACCTAGCTCTTCCCACCCGCTCTGGTTACTGCTTCCCTGAGCTGCAACTTCACCTACCTCCATTCATTGTTTGTGGTGATGACCACAACCCTGATTATCTTATTGTTGATAATATTTTGGTACTTAACTGTGTTTAAATTATGGTTTTTTTGTGACAAAATGATCTCTTTTGTAAGCAACATGCAAAGATTGTCTCCCACTGGGAGACATGGAATCCAATGGAGAATTAGTAAAAACTGGGGCAAAACAACTGCCTCTGGTATTTAAAAATATTTCAGAAGCTTAAACGAAACAGTAAGAATGGAAAGCTGGAAGTAAGAGTGTATCTGAGTCATGAAAAGTTTGTAAAGGCTGCTGCTTTGTAAGAAAAAAATAAAGATGAATTAGGGTAGGTAAATTTCAGAGCTCTGCTGAGGCAAGATACTCTTAGTTTCCAAACTCAGCTGCATAACCTATCACTTGGGGTCCTTATTAAAAATGAAGGTTTCCTAGATTCAAACTGGGGATTCTACATCAGGAGATCTAGGGTGGGGCTCAAGAATGGGCACCTGGAGAATCACTGCTCTTACGTTAGCTTGGTAGTTAACACTTGCACTGCAGCTCTTAACACCCTGAAATAAACCAGATCAGATAAGACTAGAGCTGGAGTTAGACAGGTGGCTGAAAGTAATTCCAGTTGTGGTTAAAAGCTGGGATTTTATTGCAGTTTCTGTGAATTGTGGTTATATTTTAATTTCTTTATAAAAATTCTGAAGAGTATAAAGAACAGCACTGTATTTATTTGCCAAAGGACAGTCAATTTGGGAACCGGATTGCCAGAGTGAGGATCTCCCCACAATCCCTGGGTGGCAGTTTTTGTAATGTAAGTGTCTGAAGAATCTTAACCCCTTGGCCAAGATGAAATCTTAGTCTAGTTGGAATACAAAATAGATGCCATCCTTCTAGAACAGCAGATCTCAAACATTTTGAAGATCCTTTTACACTCCTTCAAGAATCATTGAGGACCTCCAAAGAGCTTTCGCTTTGTTATGTATTTTTAGATGGGTTATTTCTATTAATGATATTTTCAATTAAAATAGAGAAATTTTTAAATATAATTAATTGACTTAAATATAACATAATAAATTCATTATATGTTAGTACAAATGATATTTTTAAAAAATTGTATTTTTGAAAACAAAAAAATTGTGAAGGATATGATTGTTTTACTTTTTTGCTAATCTTTTAAAAATGTCTGGCTTTACAAAAGACTGTTGGATTTCCGTATGTGTGCCAGCATTCAATGTGTGTTGCAAGATGTCCTGGTAGTTAGTTAGTTTATTTCTTTCTTTATTTTTAGACAGGGTCTTACTCTGTTGCCCAGGCTAGAGTGTAGTGGTGTCATCATAGCTCATTGCAACCTTGGACTCCTGGGCTCAAGGGTTCTCCTTGCCTTGGCCTCCTGAGTTGCTGGGATTATAAGTGCATGCTACCATGCCCAGCTAATTTTTTTATTTTTTGTAGAAATGAGGTCTTGCTGTTGCCCAGGTGGGTCTTAAACTCCTGGCCTTAAATGATTCTCCCACCTTGGCCTCTCAAAGTACTTTTGATTGAAACATATAAAGAAAATCTTGCTTCACATTGATACCTAGTTGGAAAAGGGAAGATCTTTCGAGTACCAGGAAAGTGTCTCAGGGACCTGGGCTCCACGGACCATACTTTGAGAACTGCTCTTGTACTAGTGAGCTAGAGTCATCAGCTGCAGACACATGGCCCAAGGTCTGTGGTGGCTGGTTAAAATCACAAGAGTTTCTTATCTAAGGACAAAGCATGTCTACATAACCCAGGTTGACCAGGACGAAACAATCAAGAATAAAGAGGTGTGGGCCCAAAATGAGGTGCAACCATGGATATTTATAAGGCAGAGGCTAAGTCTGGAGATGAAGGCTTCATCCAGAAGAGGAGTGTGAGGTGGTGGCTGAACAACACTTCTGCTGCTTTATAACCTGAGGTAGCTCAGGCCCACTGTTTTAGGCATTTAAAAAAATTCTTTTTAGTCTCTCAGATGCTTCAGTAAACCTTGCTTAATGTTTCTGAGGTGTCTTTCTGAGGTGACTCTTTTATTTAGTAGGTAAACTATTCCCTATAAGCTTTATCCAGCTTTTTCTCTAAGGGATTTTTTCCCCCCTCTTTTGCCTTTTCTTTTTTTTTTTTTTTTTTTTAGAAAGTTCATAACCTTCCCTATTTTTGAGCAACTATTTCCTTTGTTCTCTTATCTCCATAGATGAGCCAATTCAGCAGTCTGAGGAATTGTTTGTAGGTTCAGATCTTTTGCAGGTTGTCTCATTTTCCTGGGAATCCACCTGTAGGATTGATCTAATCTCATCAGTTCTGTGATGCTTCTTCCTGGTGCCCGCTTTGGCTCTTCCTGAGTCCAGGAACTAAAATGGCACCTGGTTCAGCAGCAAAGTGTATTAAGGAAGGACTCCCCGTCTCCTCGTGGAATGAGGTGCTAGAGCTTCCTTAAAGTTTTAAAATCCATCAGCCCTTACCTAAATTTTAAGTTTATAGCCCAGACTAGTCACAAAGTCACTTTGTAGCATGTGGCCAAAGACATTTCTCAGGTGTTGGCTGGTTATTTGTAAAAGAACTCTGCACACAGGCGTCATTCTCTTATTTAACATGCCTTCACAGTGAGCCCTCATGTCAGAATGTCAGCTCCATCTCAGGGCCAAGGAAGCTTCCTTTTCTCTCCAACCATCTTCCCTTCTTTCTCCTTCCCTACTTTCCCTGACCATGCAAATGGGAGTCCAGGATTGCATTAGGCCAACTCCGACCTCAGTCTCTGCTTCTCAACTTTCACCTTCCCTGCAAGTCCCCTGTGAAGTTTCTAAAAACAGAGAAACTTTGGCCAGAGCAGGACAGGTTAACTCTCTGTGGCAGCATCTTCCTCCTCCACCCTTCATCCCGCCCTCCTCTCATCCATGCTCACTGACCTTCTCAGCAGGAAGGGGAATGAATGTTTATCGAGTGCCTCCTGTGTTCCAGCCACTTCTAGGAGCATTAAATATTTTATTTAATCTGAAATAACCCTACAAATCTTTACTTTTGTTGATGGATAAACTAATACTGCACAAGTATCATGCAGTATTAGTTTATTCATCACCTGAGGGTCTGCCAGATGACAGCATTCATTCTCTTGGATCACTTCGTGCTGTGCTGTCTTCACCCAGGAATCCCCTTAACAGTCTTCCTCCCAGAGACAAAGTGGGCCACATTTGAATCCTCTTTCTCATTTTCTTGTTATGTGAAATGAAACTAGTTTCTTAGTCCTGTCAGTGTGACATGTCATGGTCCTCAAGGTCATCTCCCCGCACCATGATTCTCCCTTAGTCATATTACTTCAGGCCCTTCAGTCTCGGCTGCCCTCCGATGTGGCCTCCTCCCTGGGCCTCTCTCTCTGCTCTCACCTTCCGGAGCAGCAGACTGTGCGATTAGTGCTCAAGGGCATGGGTGCTGCAGCCAGACTCCCATTTCATACGAAATAAAGACCAATTTCTTGAGCTTGGCCTTCAGTGCCCTCAATTGTCTTTCTCCAACCTATTTTCCAAACTTTTTTCCTATGAGATTGCTGTATACACCTCCCAACAACCAGAACTGCTGGTCATCTCTGTCTCCTATTCGTGTTTCTATACCTTTATTCCTTTGCACATTCAACTCTCTACACATTAAAATTCCATTTGTTCTTCAAGACTCAAAAACCAATGGCATCCTTTTCAAGAGGGCTTCCCTGACCTTCTCAGTAGGAAGTAATCTGTTTACTTTGTGGACTCCCATAGCTCTTTATTAAGCCTCTCTTTTAGAGATTGGACTTCATCGTGTTTTAATATCCATTACAGTTATTTATGCAGCCATCTACTCAGCTAGAATATAAGCCCCTCCAAAGCAGGAATGTGTTGTATTACTATTTGCATTCTGCTAAGTGTCTATACAGTGTCTTAATCATAATGATAATTCAATAAAAATTGTGTTTGAATGACTGGTATATGAGTTTTATCTAATAACAATAGCTACCATTTATTGAGCTCTTCCTTGATGCCAAGTTCTGTGGGGACAGCTTTGTGTATTGTCTCATTAAATCTTCATAATTCTATGACATACTTATTATTCTTCCCATTTTTCAGATGAGGGCATAGAGTCACAGCTAGGTTAGGTAATTTGCTCAACATCACCCAGCTGATAAATGACATAACCTGGACTTGACTCCAGTGCTACCCAACTCCAAGGCCAAACTGCATTACAGTGCCTCTTCCATTGTCAGAGGAAAGCTGTGTGGCACTAGATCAATGCACACACACACACATATACAGTCATATATCACTTGACAAAAGCTATACATTCTGAGAAATGCATTGTTACGTGATTTCATCATTGTGTGAACTTCATAGAGTGTACTTACACAAACCTAGATGGTATACCCTACTATTCACCTAGGCTATGTGGTATAGCCTATTGCTCCTAGGCTATAAACCTGTATAGCATGTTACTATTCTGATTACTCTAGGCAATTGTAACACATGGTCAGTATTTATATATCTAAACATAGAAAAGGTACGGTAAATATACGGTATAAAAGATTAAAAAATGGTACACTTGTATAAGGTACTTACTATAAGTGGAGCTTAAAGGACTGGAAGTTGCTCTGAGTGAGTCAGTAAGTGGAGAGTGAATGTGAAAGCCCAGGACATTAGTGTACACCACTGTAGACTCTCTAAACACTGAACACTTAGGCTACACTAAATTTATTAAAAAATTTCTGTCTTTAGTAATAAATTAATCTTAGCTTACTATAACTTTTTTATTTTATAAACTTAATTTTTTAACTTTTTGACTCTTTTGTAATAACACTTAGCTTGAAACACAAACGTACAACTGTACAAAAATATTTTGTTTCTTTATATCCTTATTCTATGCGCTTTTCTCTATTTTAAAATTCTTTTTTTATTTTTAAAACTTTTTTGTTAAAAACTAAGATACAAACATACACATTAGCCTAGGCCTACATGGAGTCAAGACCATTACGATATCACAAGGCAATAGAAAATTTTCAGCTCCATCATAATCTTAGGGGAACACCACAGCATATGTAGTCTCTTATTGACCAAAAATGTCATTATATGGTGCATGACTGTACTTACTGGTACCTAAATGGCCATCAGGCCTTCTGCCATCTCTGCAGTTGTATTCTGAGCACCCATAGCTCTATCGTACCTGAAATGCACTTCCTCCTTTTTGAGGAGGTTAAATTCTAAGAGCAGCCACAGGGAGACCCCTCCAACCAGCTCTGCTCCCAGAGACAGGAATTGAGCTATGCTAGGTGGACCAACTACAGAGAACTCTCCAAAGAATATGTCAGCATTTATGCTAGGCTGATTAAAATGCAGCAAACAAATCATTCACTGCCTAATGTGCAATGCATTGTAGCTTATTTGATAGTGTATTTATGCGCACATCTTCAGAAACAATATTCTTGTAAATCGTGTATCAAACCCTTGGGGAGATATTGGTAGTAAGCAGGAAATCAGCAAACACATTGATCCTACATGCTCTGTGATGTTAGCAGTAGTCATGAAATTGGATTTCATCTTAACATATTAAAATCAATATACAGTGTTCAGTTTAATTTAGAATGTAAATACCATCAAGGGTTTTCAAGACAGAGAAAATAATAGTTCCTAACTCAGATATGTATGTACCATTACACAGACAGCTTTCCATTATTTAGAACAAGTATAACCCTGAAATAAAAAAAAAAAACCTTGCTCAGCCTATCAGAACAAATGGGAACTCAAGTTAATCAGCATCAGTGATTAAGAAGGGATTCTCATTGTAAACTAACATAGGGAGTTTAGCTATTTTTCATCATAATTTTATTTTAAAATAAAATTTTGCCAAAATTGCAGTTATCACTTCTAATTCTCTAAATTGTGTGTTAGAGAGCATTGCCTTATATAAAACTCCGGTGGGAGAGTGCTGAGAAGATTTTTGCAGCGTGTTACAAAACAAAATATTCTTTGCCATCACAAGGGATGTGGGCCCAAGTGAGGCTTCTTACTTTGGGATATGGGTCTGTGAAGTTTAGAGTTTGAGGACTCCTATTTCTCTCGCAATATTCTTCTGCTTTATTCTTCCACAACTGTCTAATATCATGCATAAAACTGGGAATAGTCATTATTGCGATTACTATTGCATAATTATTTTATGTTTATCGAAGACATGATATGCCAGGAACAACACTGAGTTCTTTAAATATGTGGTTTTGGTTAATACTCTTTCTATCCCCATGCTGTAGGCATCATTAGCATTTCTATTTTATTGATGAGAAACGAAGACTTAGAGGAGTAAAACTACTTGCCGGTCACACACAGTTTGTAAGTAGCAATCGAGATTTGAACCTGGGTTTGTGAAACTCCAGAACTCAGGCTGTTTACCATGGCTGGCCTGGAGGAGTTAGGGCTGCTCTCTTCGAGAGAATTTTATTGATCTTCAAACGAATAAAGCCTCACCTGTAGAGAGACTTGAAAAGAAATCAGGAGGTGAGACGATGATCCCAGGACCGCATTGTGAAAGTGTGTATTTCCCAAAGCACAAGGGTAAGGAAAAGAGTCAACATGGGTGCTGTGAAGCGGCAGTGATTTGGTGGCTAACACATTCTTCCATTTTCATCGCGGCTGCTGGCGCTCGTGGCTGCAGTATTTCTGTAGGATCTCTTTTAAAAGCATGAATGTCTAGAAAGGAAGTATGCCGTCTGTTGGCTAGCTTTCTAACGTGCACGGCTGTACAAGCACATTCATCTTTTCTTCTTCCTCAGACTGGCACGTGTGATGTCCAAAGTGTACGTAATCGTCCAGTCAAAAATGCTTATTGCCTGTATTACCTAAGCACTCTGAAAAATAAATAAATAAAAAGCTCCTCAGTGGTATTTAAGTAGTCCCACTTTTATCCTTAAAAGAATATATATCACCCATTGGTTTCTAGATTTTTTGTGGTGATGGAGTAGAGCCGTACTTTTAGAAGCCACTTCTCAGGTTAGAATCACAAGGATGTTGTGAGGTAATGTCTGGAAAGCACTTTGCACTCCTTTGAGAAAGGTGCTACGTCAATATCATGTATTATTATTTATTATCAGCCCGAGAGAAAAGCATGGGCAGGAGATGCCTTTTGTTTCCTTCCCTGGATACAACGGGGCTGTGGCTTAGATAGATTTCAGTTGGGGGAATGTTCCAGCACTTGCAGTCCTTGAATGAAAAGACGCAGGCTGCCTCAGGAGCACTCTAGGGACAGAGGATCCGTTTAGTGCCGCAGATGAAGAGGGACAGAATGTGAAGTTGTGCAGGCCAATCACACCCTCTCTTAACGAGCAGAGGCGGGTGCTCTTCTTGTGTTGGGAATTCAATTCTCAGGGAGTGGGGATAGGAAGGGGGAGGGGATGGATATTGCATATCTGGCAATACTGAAGCACTCTTTAAAAAAATCAAAGTGCTCAATACAGTATCATGTGAGCTGGGGTCCTGTCACTTCCTGCCCATTCTATTTGTGAAATGTACACACTCCTGAGCTGCCCAGCTTGAATTCAAGTGGTCCTCTCAGTGCCCTAAAGTAGCCTCATCCTTCTGGGCTGCTACAAAATTCAAGTCATCTTTTAAGTGTCAGCTTAGATGCCATGATTTCCTCTTTAAGTTTTTCTAGATAGCTATTATGGGCTGAACTGGGTCCTCTCAATTCATATGTTCAAGTCCTAAACCCCAGTAACTCAAAAGGTGACTGTATGTAGAAAAAGGGTTTTAAAAAGAGGTAATGAAAGTTAAATGAGGTCCCTGGGTGTGGTCCCTAATTCAATATGACTGGGGTCCTTATGAGAAAAGGAGATTAGGACACAGACACACACTGAGGGAAGGTCATGTAAAGACAGAGAAGACGACCATCTGCAAGCCAAGGAAAGAGATCTCAGAAAAAATTGACCCTACTGAAACCTCGATCTCAAACTTCCAGCCTCCAGAATTGTAAGAAAATAAATTTCTGTTGTTCAAGCCACCCAGTCTGTGGTACTTTGTTATGGCAGTCCTAGAAGTCTAATACAATAATGGAAAAGTAATGAATGAAAAATATTATGTGCTGTAAAATTCTGCCACTCAAAATGTAGTCCTTAGGCCAACAGCATTGACATCACTTTGGCCCTGGCAAGAACTACAGAATCTCAGGCTCCATCCAGAACTTTGGAATCAAAATCTGCCTTCCAACAAGATTTCCAGGTGATCTGGACGCACATAAAGGTGTGAGAGAGCTGTCATTGAACGATTCAGCTTCAACAACAATTTGTTATTTCTCATGCTTCTGTGTTGGCTAAGTGACCACTCTGCTGGCTTCACTGGGCATCTCCTATGTGGCTGCATTTGCACAGCCTTTGAAGAACAATCTTATCTCATGAGACTTTTATAACCTTATTTTTTTGTTTTCATTGTATATGTTGGTATGGCTACCTTATATTTATGACCAGTTGTACTACTTTTCTATGTATGGTGGGAATATAAAATTTCATTTTTAAATAAATACTTTTTTTTTTAGAAAAGGGAATCAATGTGAAGAAAATTAAATAAATAATGTTATACCTTCTATGATGCTATAGCAAAAATTATGAAGTCAGAATGTGAACTATTAAAGTTTGAGAAACACTCTCTTAGTCCAAAATTTGCAAATTTTCTATGGGGTCAAAGGCCCCACCTACTACTTTCAATATATGTAGGGGTCTTTGAGAAGATGGCAGGGAGATGGAAAGACATGGGGTCATTAAGATAATTCTCCTTCCCTAGACCCAGGAATAAAATTCAAGCTCAGGGTGCAGGTGAGAAAGTATCTCCCTATGTCACTTCTTACTGTGTTTCTTTTCACTCTGGATTATTATGGTAATATCTGCACCTGACATTTATGTGGGATTTTATGGTTTGAAAAGCTCTCACACATGCTTGATGTCATTTGATCTGTAAAGCATTTGATCTGTATGGCATTTTATCCTATAGAGAAAGTGAGCAGAGTGATTGTTTGTCTTTGAAGGAGAGGAAGGTCTGGCTATTGTTAGAATGGTTCTCCCAGAAGGGAGAGAGCTTCCCTTATATACATAGTTTTCTATAAAGCTGACCTGATTCCTTGGAGGCCGACAGTGTGTTTGGTCTTCTGAGAAACGCTGGATAAAGCAGAGTCAACATGAACTGCATGTTTTCTGGGCAAAGGCATGGCCACTGGATTGAACAGTGTGGTGCACTGGTTGGTCCCAAATCCAGGACCACTGCTTTGCCATATCAGTGTTCTTTGCAGCCTTGTGTCATGGTCTTGGCAGACACATTCGATAATTGATGATATTGGCACAAAGTTGTGTGCCATCTAAAGACCTCCCTGACCTCCAAGTCCTAATTTAAACCACAATTTCTTTCTCAGGTCCTTTGAGGTAGAATTTCTCTCCCCTTTCCTTCAGTTTCATAGAAATTTTAAGGTTTCTCTATTAAAACATTTGTCTTAAGTGGCTTTGTTTGGAATTGTTTATGTTTGTGTCTACTTCCAGTGCTAAAGAGTGGATCCTTAAGAGCAGAAACAAGGTCTTACCAATGTTTGTGTCAACCACGGCCAATGCTTTGCATGTGTTGGATGTTGAAGGAAGCTTTGTGGACTTGAGATTAAAATATAAGACACAAAATATTGCCAAAAAAGAGAAAGATTTTGAGTATGTTGTTTTGCATTGATATCCTTTTGAGACTTTTATATTTTGTGAATTGTAGTCTATTATAAATTTTCATGGTCCATTTCACCTTTCTTTTGTTTTCTGTCATCCTTTCTAGATGTGAGAGTTAGGCCCATCTAGGAGCTATGGAGGAAAAAAGTGCTTCTATCTTGTGGTCTTTGGAGCAGATTTTTATCTTCAATTTTAAAATGTGTGACCCCCACATCTCTACTAAGTTTTGAAAATTATAAGCACATGTTTTGTGAAATATTCCTACTTTTCTTTAGTTGCATGTATATTAATTATGGTTATTCAAACATTTATGTGTTAAAAATATCTCAGATAATACCACTTGAATATGATTTTTAACAGGTAGAACTAACACCTTGTAACAATTCGATAATTTCCATGAGAATTAAGATTGGTTTAATATTCAAAATAAAGGCTATTTAAGCATGCAGAGAATTTAGTAGTTGCTTTTTAAATTTTTATGTAACCAATAATTAAAATTATTAATGCTAGATAACCTCAGTAACTCTACAGAGTAAGAGCTAGCATTCTCATGAACATCTGGTTATCGTCTCTAATATTGAATTTGCACTGGCTCATTTCATCCCAGGTCCTGAATTTTACTAAGGAAGAATGTCAAACATTATTTAAAGGCTAAACAGTGTTTCTGATGATGTGCTAAGCCCTGGGCATATTTTGTTTATTTGTGTAATTACTCCTCTTAGCTGTGAGAATTTGGAAGTGCAACTACAGGAACACAATCTGCACATGATATTATACTTGTTCCATATTTTCCATTTTAAAAACCCACACATGTTCTATAGTAAGATGGTGACAAGTCCCTAATAACCTTTTCCAACTTCCCATGAAAATACCCACAGACAGCTCAATATCTTTTAGAAAATGCAGGCTCTTGGAAATTTCCAAAATGTCTCATGGGGGACTGAAATGTACAGAGACAGGGAGAGTACAGAAGAAAACAATTGTTGATTGACACTTTAAAAAGCAAGAGAAAGTCAGCCAAAATGCATATATTTTAAAATAAAAAGTAATTGATCAAAATTAAAAGTATATTGAAGGGAATGAATATGAGAAGGCTTGAATATTCCTGAAAACTAATGCTAACACTTAACCACGTGGCAGAGTCCAAGGTAGGAAGGGGCTTGCCATCTGTGGGTTGGAGGCACTGGTTTGAAAAACCCAGCTGTAGCCCACACATGCATTTGAACCTGAACAGTGTGGCTGGCTGGGAAGCAGGATAGAGGACACGTTGCCTTATCAGCCAGCTTCTTGGATGTAGCAGTAGGGGCAGATAACTGGATAGCTATCACCTGTTGTTTATGATATGTCTTCTACATTGGCCAACAAAGAAGCAGCTTCTTTTTTTGTATATACTATCATTTCCAGTCTCTAATCATCCTGAGTTGAATGGTGGGCTGATGCATCCTGAAATTCTGTAACATATTTTGTTACCAGGTAAAGATCAAGTCCGGACATAGAGAAACACACCCACATACACCCACACACACAACCACACATACATGGGTGTGCACATGTGTCCTTAGTAAAATTTTAGAGAATTTGGAAACTATAATTTGCAAGGTTACATAGGTAAAATTCTCTCGCCATAATATAGTAAGCAAAAATATCTATTTAACATCAAACTTGGAATTTGATCTCAGCTCCAGAGGACCACTTGAGGCTAGGAGTTTGAAACTAGTCTGGACAACACAGCAAGACCCCGTCTCTTAAATAAATAAATTTAGATAGAAATGTTCAGGCCCTTAAGAGCTAAAAAATGCTCTTCTAAAACTTGGTTAACATCTACCATTAATACAGTGGTAGATTACTTTAAACATACAAATATGAAAATATCATATATCAAAATGTATGGCATTTAAAGATATACTAAGAAATGTTAGTTACCAAAAGAGAGAGAATGTAAATCATTTAATTATTAACTGAACAGTTGGAAAAAAAGAAAGAAACCCCTAAAAGGGAGGCAGAAAAATGAAAACAATAAAGCTAATTGCAGGAATTAGTGAATTAGAAAGTAAAATGTGTGATTGGAAAGTAAAATCTGCTTTAATTTTTTAAGAAATTCAGAAAGATAGACAAATGCTTAGCAAATCTAATGAATAATTAGGTAAAATATGAATACATGAAATTAGAAAGCAAAGTTATAATAACTGCTTCTGTGAGCCTACTATGTACAATTTTATATTAATAATTTGAATTTAAACAAAATGGTGATTATTTGGGAGAAAAACTGAACATGCTCCAAAGCAACTTAAACAATAGAATATCTACATAGATAATATTTAAAAGTTATTTTAAAAAGAGATAATATTTAAAAGTTGTTTAAAAAGGAAAAATTTTACCAAGGTATTTGTACAGCCCATAATTTTAAAAATCTGCAAAATTTACTGAGGAAAGAATGTTACAGTGCAGAAGTGACTTGCATTTGGGCAGATAGCAGGCTAGCTTCCTTGACCCTGGGAGCACACATGAGTGAGTCTTCTGTCAGCCAGGGTCCCGGGTGGCTATGATGAGTAGAGTCTCCTACTGACCCACAGTGAGCATATAGCTTGAATGAGAAATAAACCTGTATTTTGTCAAGCCACTGACATCTCGAGGTTATTTATTACTACCTAGTCTATCTTGTCCGATACTAACACTGATATAAAAATATATTCAACAGCATAGAAAAAATACCTAGAAAGCAGACTCATTATCTAAAAGAATATTATATGTAATAAACAAGCATCACAGCTCAGTGGGGAAAGCACAAAGATAGCTAGTCAAATGGAAAAACAGAAATTTTGATTCTCACGTTATACCATAGAAGAAAATAAATTTCTCATAGATTAAAGAGTTAAATTTGAGTTAAGCTGAAGCCATAAAAAAAATAATGACAGTGAAGAATGAGACTCTAAAGAAGGTTGTATGCTTTTGAGGGGCTTAAAAAAGAAATTTGGAGCCAAAAAAATTCTAACTCCAAAGAAAGCTCCATAAAATTTTAATTCATAAATGTTGAATTAAAAATTAAGAAAATATAACCTAGCCAACTGCCATTCAACTCATCTTTTATGCACAGTAATTATATACGAGTTTAAATCACAAGGATAAAATCAAATAGTTTATTCTTTGCAAAACTCATGTTTTAGCTTATAAGATCTTATAGTCAACATTAAATTCATCTTCAAGAATTCTAGAGCATCATTGGCCAGGGTTAGGAGCTTGGATTCTCAACTTGGCTCTTCTGCTTATATGTGATGCAAACTTTGACAGTCACACAACCTCTCAGAGTTGCATTTTTTCTTGTAAATGAAAGAATTGGACCAGATGATCTTTAAGGTCATTTTCTTTTTTTTTTTAATAATTATACATATTTATGGGCTACATAGCAATGTTTCAATACATATGTAGTGATCAGATCAGGGTAATTATTAATAGCATATTCATCATAAGGTCCTTTTCAATTGCCAAATACTGTGATACTGTAGCTATCTATAGTAATCAAAATATTTTAAAATATTGTTATAAGGAAATATTAAATAGCACAAAACAAACTGGTTTAAAAGAGAAAGCTTATGTTCATTAAAGCATAAACTAAGCAAATTAGTTTGATTTTTCTCTTGGGACTTGAATATATGATGCATGTGTATATTTAGATAAGGTACAAAGAAGACATGTGAATTTTACTGAAGCAAAATTTCAGAATTCCACAGTTGTAAATTCAGCCACATGACCTGGTGACCTATTTTTGATGAGCAATTTTTTTTTTTTTTTACAAATTATCTAGTAAGCAAGCCAACCCACAAAGTGCAAAGATAACATATCATGAAAAGTATTTAGGTCGTTTATTTTGATATGTGAGGGTTGATGTTAATTATTTATACAATTTCATAGTGCAATAGTAAGTGTCTTGTGGTATTTTTCTAAAAAATAGCAAAGATATCTAAATATGAGTTCTCACTAGAGCTTTTTGCTGTGAAATTTTTACAGAAATAGTAATTTAGTGAAATATTGAATTTAAGATTGAATTACATTCGAATCTGGAGGGTCTGATAAACGAAGTATGTTTTAAACTTAAAAAATAAAAGAAAATGTGTACATGCTTAAGAGTAGGAAATGAAATCACCAAATTGTAACTCTGACCTTCTCCCATGCAACTGCCCCTTCTCAAGGCCACTCCTGAAACTTTGGACTTGGGGATGAGACCCCAGGCTCTCCTGCCACACTCAATAGGTGTGTCAAAGGCAATGAAATAGCAGATGAAATCAAAGTCTGTCACTGATGGGAACATACTTGTCAACAAACGTTTATGAAGCAGATCCTCTGGGCCAGGCACTGTGCCAGGTTCCAAGAACATAAAGACAAACAAAACCCAGTTCTTCTCAAATAGCCTGAAGTCTAGTGTAGAGATAAGCATGTGTATCAGTAAGGGTAATTTGCATTATGATCTGTAATATAAAAACACCCAAAGTTCTTATGACTTAACACAGTATAAGTTTACTTCTTAATGGTGAGTGGCCTTCTGTGTTGTCATTCAGAGGTTTGGGCTTCTCCCACTGTTGGCTCGCCTTCTCCTAGGGCTACGGGTTCCTCTGCTGTGTCCTTGTATCCAATCAGAAGAGAGCGCACGGAGGATTAAGAATAAGCTCTGGAGGAGTTCATGGGTAGGGAGGAGGAATGACATACATCACTTCTGCCCACATTCCATTGCCCAAAACTTGGTCACAAAGTCATATTTAACTGCCAGGGAAGCTGGGGAATGTGGACAAGTTTTGTGCCCAGGAGGAGGCAGAACCGTGTTTTTAGGAACATGCCTAGAGTTGAAGCAAAGAGACTGCAATTAGTGCCTCATCACAATAAGAGAGACGGAATACAATTCACATTGGAGGCCAAAGGCAGGAAGGGTTGGCCCCACTGGGGCAAGCTCACACAGGATAGGAATTTGTTAATGGCAAATATCAAGCTGCTATTGCAATTATGGGCTCAATAAATCCTTACTGAATAAAAAAATTTAAACGTGTTCCTAAATTAGGTTAAATGAAACCTCAGGTACTTTATAATACAGAACTATAGTATTCTTTTAGTTGAAATGTTTAATATGATTGTTGATTTACACACAGTTGTAAGAAATAATACACAGTGATCTCTTGTACACTTTAGCCAGTTTCATCTAATGGTAATATTTTATAAAACAATGGCAGAATGTCACAACCAGAATATTGACATTGATGCAATCCAACATTGATATGATCCCCATCTAAATAAGTCAAGTTATTCAGATTTCCCCAATTTTACATGTAACTAATTTGTATGTATGTGTGTATTTATTTCTACCCATTTTATCACTTGTGTAGGTTCATGCATTCTCCACTGCAAGATACAGAGCAGTTCCATTACCACAAGGACCCTGTTCCACATTACTAGCCTCTGGCGACGCTTAATCTTTCCCCTGTTTCTAACATTTTGTCATTTAAAAAGTCATATAAATAGAATCCAACAATATGTAACTTTTGAGGACGGGTTTTTTTTTCTCAGCATAATTGTCTGCACAGTCATCTAAGGTCTTGTTTGTCAATAGTTCACTCCATTTTATCGCATAGTTACTCATTCCATGGTATGAATATACCACAGTTTGTTTAACCATTTGCCAGTTAGAGAACATTTGGATGATTCTAGTTTTTGACTATTACAAGTAAAGCTACTATGAACATTCATGTACAAGTTTTTGCAGAAACATATGTTTCCATTTCTCTGGGATAAATGTCTAAAATAGAGAAGAATTTGCTGGGTTGTGTCATATGGAAATCACATGTTTAATTTTATAAGAAAATACCAAACAGCTTTCCAAAGCTGCTGTACTGTTTTACATTCGCACCAGCAATGTATGAGAGATCCAGTTTCTCTGCGTCCTAATCAGCATTTGGTGTTGTCATTATTTTTTTTAATTTTAGTCATTCTGATAAGTGTGGTTTTAATTTTCATTTCGCTGATGGCTAATCATGTTGCACATCTTTGTTCTTATTTTCTGTCTGTATATCAGAACCACAGTGGTTTTTATTTTAAACAGAGTTTAGAAATTCTCTGGTTCTTACAAAAAACTTCCTCTCCTTTTTATTTTAACTGAAAAAAAAAATTCTGGACAATTCCTATTGATCGTTTTACACCCCATCTAAACGTCCCGTTTTCTTTGAAGCCTTCTTCAACTCCCAAGCCTGAGTTAATTAAACCTTGTCTGACATTTAAAGCAAAATGAATCTCTGCGTTTTCTAAGTTCCAGTTTGTTTTTCCTTTTATGATAGCAGTTATCAAAGCGTATTTTCATGAAGATGATTACCTGTTTGTGCTTCCCACTAAACTATGTCCCTAGGGAAGGGATTGTCGTACACATTTTTGCCTTCTCAGCGCCTTGCGTGATGCCTGGTGCGCGTAAATGCTTAATACACATTCTCAATGGGTTTGGATACTTCTTTAGGGTCTGACTTTTTCCCCAAAGGATTTGAACATCTATTTTTTTTGTCAGGCACTGTGCTGGACACTTTCATAAATGCTATCTCATTTAGTTCTCACAACCACCCTGAGGTATAGGGATTATCTCTGTTTTGCAGATAATAAGCAGAAAACGCAGAGATGTAAGTAATTTACAGAAAGTTACCATCTCAGTGAGCAGCAGGTGACGCTTGGCCGTGGACCTTCTCGTTGCTATGCCATAGTTTCCCAGAGGGGGCGCAACTGAGTTGTGTTTGCTTCTTTGCACCTTGTTGGCGTCTGGCGCCCATCTCACTCGCTGCATGGGATTCGTTCCTGTCCTACTGACAGTCTGCCTCTCGGCCCACCACCTCAGAATGGGCAATGACCATTGCCACACTTCCCTTCGCTGTCTTACCTTGCTCTGAACACCTCCCTCCCCACCTGCCCCGAGGCTTTAAGTTTCTATTAACCTCACCGAACAACTTTCTGCATTTCTTCGTGACTCTCCAATCTCTGTGGGGATCCTTGTGCCTTTCTGCCTTTGGGTTTTTCCTTTCCACTTCACTATTCCCCTCCCCTGACCCTCTCATCCTTCTAGTCTTAGGCTGCCCATTTCTCAAAGGAATTAGATTCCATTTAATTGGACGTTTTTGAGCACCTATTATGTAAAAAGTAATACAATAGGCTGTTTACAGGTGTTTTGCACCAGCCTCTCTCAGTTTGGAAACCCAAGGCATTTGTGCCCACCTCCGCACCTCTCATAGTCCCTGCTGCCAGCAAGCAAGAAGAGAGGAATGGATTTGAATTGGACACCCATCATCACTTTCCTTGTATTTACACAGCCAGCACATGTCTGCATTTGTCCCTTTACCTAATCTTTTATCTCTTTACACATCTGAGGAGGCAGTGTCTCTAACTCTTAGATTGCCATCTAATACAGGTGATAAGGAAAGTACAAAAAAATAAAACCCCTCTTCTTACTACATATGGCAACCATGGCGCGGGCACTCTTCCTTTAGTTAACTTCCCTCTCAAATGCCCCAACATTTATGAAAATGAAAAGACAAAGTGGATGGTACTCTGGGAATAGCTTGACACCTGTCCATCACCAAGACAAGATTATCCGGCCTCACTTTTTTCCATAATAATAAGTTTGGATACTGAAAACTTAATGTTTTTTTTTTTCATGTGCAGGAAACACTGATGAAGAAAAGACTCCAGGAGAAGAAATTAATCACATTTATTTATCAATTTAATCAGACAAATATAACATAGTCAAAGCTTACAATATAGTACCAATAAAAGATAAACTGTAAAACATTATACCTTGAAACAACCTAAATAAAGGCAACGAAGTATTTTACCTGACTGCCAGCCACGTTTCATTCCTTTATTCTCTGTGGCAATAACACCTCAGCAATTCAAAGATGCCCTATTTACCTTGGAAATTGGGATGTTTCCTACAGTTAATGGCATTATATGGTTTAATTAGCACCATTTCTTCTTTCTTAAGTGGAACAAAAATGGTGCATTTTACAATTGATGATGTCTCAGATTCAATGAAATGCATTATCCCTTTGCCAGGTACGAAAGGAAATGAGCGCTATCCCCATCCTAGTCGATCTTACTGGTTTAGTGGGGGAGACAGATGTGCAAGGAGATAAAAGATTAGGTAAAGGGACAGATGCAGACACATGCTGGCTGTGTAAATGCAAGGGAAGTGGTGGTGGTGTCCACTTCAAATCCATTCCTTTCTTCCTGCTTGCTGGCAGCACGAACTCTCAGAGGTGGGGAGATGGGTACAAATGTCTTGGGCTTCCAAACTGAGAGAGGCCTGTGCAAAATACCTATAAAGATTTTTAGTCATTCATTTTTGTTGGGTGCCCTGCCACCATTTAAAATTTTTATTATTTATTTATTTATTCATTAATTCATTCACTTATTTATTTATTTTTAACCAGAGGTCAAATACATTCTCACAGTCATGGCTAGCAGATCCAAATTTCATTTGGGTGTTT
>VBSM01000605.1:30662797-30700664 GCA_008086735.1 Cheirogaleus medius | reverse complement strand
TTTTTTTTTTTTTTTTTTGAGACCAAGTCTTACTCTGTTGCCCAGGCTAGAGTGCAGTGCTGTCATCAAAGCTCACTACAACCTCCAACTTCTGGGATCAATTGATCCTCCTGGCTCAGCCTCCCAAGTAGCTGGTACTACAGGCACTCATCTCCACACTGAGCTATTTTTGTAGAGATGAGGTCTTGCTTTGTTGGCAAGGCTGGTCTTGAACCTCAAGCAAACCTCCCACCTCGGCCTCTCAAAGTGTTGGGATTACAGGTGAGAGCCACGGCACCTGGCCCTATTCTGTTCCTTGAAGCCTAAAATATCTTAACTAAGATTGTTGATTCACTCTGCCTAGGGGTGTTGGGGAAACACTGTTCAAAATTGTAAAATTTGAATTTGGTCTTGTAGAATAAGTAAAAAAGGGGCATGGGGAGAGGAAAGAGTATTTGCAAAGGCAAGGCATGAATGACTCAGCTGTGTTGGTGTAACAGTAAGAAATTTCCTTTTGCCATAGGATAGGGATAAGGCTGGAGATGCCATAAAGAGCCCTTTCCTTCTCCCTCTTTCTTTTTTTCTCTTTCTTTCTTTCTTTCTTTCTTTCTTTCTTTCTTTCTTTCTTTCTTTCTTTCTTTCTTTCTTTCTTTCTTTCTTTTCTTGTTTATATTTTGTCCTGTTGGCAACATGGAACCAGTGGCACTTTAAAACAGGTGAATGAACTGAAAGTTGTGTATGTCATAAAACTCTGGTGGCAGAGTGACACCTGGAGTGAGTAGAAGCCGATGGCAAAAAGTTAGAAGAGATCAAGACTCTTTTTGTGGTGTTGTTTTTTCTAACAGCAAAACTTGCTTTACATACACTTAAGCAAAAACACACAAAAAAATTGGCTTATGTAATTGAAAATCTAGAGGTAGAACTTGCTATAGGGATGGCTGGATACAGGTGCTCATGCATGTTGTCAGGAATCTTCCCTCTCTCTCTTGCTCCTTGCACCTTGTAGCTCTTCTTCTCTCTGGGTTGGTTTTGTGCGTAGTCAGGTCCCTGGCTGCATTAACTTTCCATCATTATAAGAAAAACATCCCAGAGAAAAGAGAACATACTTCCCAACAGCTCCAGCAAAAGCCCTGGGGTGGATTTTGTTGGCTTGAATTGGGCTGCCCAAACCAATTACTGTTGGTAGAGAGATGGAGCATTCTAAGTGATCAAGTCTAGTCATATACCCACACCTGGACTCAGGGGGAAGAATCACTGAATAACTTAGATTAAGAGAAGGACTGATTCCCCCAAAGTGAAGAAATGTAGAAATGCAGAACAGACCTAACTAGTAGTTATGCCCAATGAAGAGATTATGAATAGTCCATGCTTGCCCCCCACCCCAAATTGATCGAGACAAAGGCATGGAACTAGGAATTGGGAAAATAGGCCGATCATCAACTTGGGAGGTGCTACTATTTGTTGTTAATTTTACAGGTGAAGAAGCTGAAGCTTAAATAGTAAAAACAATTTGCCTGCAGTCCCATAGCTTGTAAATGGCTATCTAGGACCCGAACAAGACCTGTGTGGCTCTAAAGTTGATGGTCCTAACCCATAGGCTATAAGGCCTCTCAGTGAACACCTGAAGGAGAATGGGAGTGAAAAACAATTCACAGGTATGCTCACTCCAGCTGCCTAAATGAGAAGGGTCTGAAAAAGAAATTATGTGCTTATCCCTGTGACCAACACTTCATCCTCAACAAGACTGAGGGAAGATAGAGAAGAAAGGTGTCCACAGAGGCCTTATCCTAAACCAGGGTTCTTCAGCCTCAACCCCATTGACATATTAGGCCAGATTTTTTTTTTTATTGGGGTCGGAGGAGGTCGTCTTGTGCACTGTGGGATATTTAGCAACATCCCCAGCTTCTACCTACTAGAAGTTTGTAGCACCTTCTTCCTGTTGTAACAACCAAAAATGTTTCCAGAATTGTCACATGTCTCCTGGGAGCAAATTCTTCACCTCCTAACTGTATCTCCTCCCTAACTCCTCCCCACGCCACCCCACCCAACCCAAAACAAACCTCCCTCTCAGTAGGAGGCCGAGGCCTGAGGCTTTCCTGGTTTCCCTGGGGTTGTACTCTCCTCCGCCCTGGTGGAGCCCCAGCCACACTGTGAGGTCGCCAGAGGTGACTCAGACAACACCTCCCTTCTCTACACTCCAAGTAAGGTGCACTGTGTCTCTTTGCTTTTGCCTTTTGGAATTCTGTGATTTCTAGGAAAGTTTTTTGGGAAAGAAATTCACTGGTACTGGGATACTGAGATCTCTTGTTTTTAAAGGACAAAGACCGCATGGAAAGGGAAGACCACATAGACACTAGCTCAAAGGTAAGGTTAGGTCTTTCATAATTGGTTAATTCAATTGAATTTTTGCAATTAGATGGCCTGCACTCACCCAAAGAGTGAGTAGGAAACATCCTACTTTCACCGTTTTCAAGAATTGTGACCCAGAGCAACTGAATTTCCCTCAGCCTCAGTTATCTACCACATGGAGCTGGTAAGATGCACACGTCTGTAGCCGTGGTTTTATACAGCAGTAGTGCCGAGCAACCACAGTTCTGGCTCTGCCTCATCAAAAGGCCAAATATTTAATATATACTGTTTCAGATTAAGAGGGGAGTTTAGAGCTGTGCTTATAAAAGAAACAACTTCTAAAAATGTCCATCAAAAAAAAAAAAAGGCAGGGGCAAGATTAAAGGAAAACATTTCAATATGCTTCTGAAAAAATTCACTTCTGAAGAATATTTGTTAACCTATATGGATTATATGAGATATTTTTCTATTTTGTTTCTGATCTTTTCAAATTCTAAAAGATGCCAAATTTGTAAGTTTTGATATTATCTCTTATATAAGGAAAATTAATATGGAAAAACAATCTCTTCCTTTTGCTGTTTGTATTTGAAGCACTTTGTTTAGCTCTTCTTTGGCCCTCTGAACTCTCAAACTCAGCTGTCAAACAGAAGAAGGTGACTTTCTAAAATAGAAAAGGGGAGAGAAAAAGGGTAAAAATTTAAATACTGTTCTCTTATGTCTAATTGGTAAAATAAATATTTTCATGTTCTAAAATATTCTCTAAGTGTTAATGCTCTCATAAAATTAAATTTGAAATTTGAAATCATTTTAATATCAAGTAACAGACTAATACATGAGTGAAATTCTCTAACCTATTTTGTCAAATAGCGGACTAGCTCTTCCCATCTAGACCACATGGTTCCGGCTCTGAGCGTTTCCTGGCTATTTTCTCTCGTGGACTCTGATTACTTTATCCCTCTACTGATCTAGTGCAGCTTTCTTAAGTTCTTGTAAATCTCTATGCCTTTGCCTTCTCTCACTCCTCTTTTTATTCTGGTGCAACACTGTGTGTTTTGCAATTAGACTATGTTTATTTGGTATTACCTGGAAGTGAGTTTTTATTCGTAACAGAATTTCAAGAATACTATAACTTTTAAAAAAACATACTATTGATGAAACCTTTGCAAATTATACCATGCAGTCCCATGCCTTAGGTAAACAATGAATTGGCTAAATTTAAATTTTTCTTACAAAACAGTCAGATGGAAATGTAAAGTGATAGCCCATAGAAATTGACTTTTATAGCAGAAACTTGCTTTTATTTATTATTAATATTTCAATGAAGATTTATTGAAAAATCATTATATTTTGTACACTTTTCTGTGTCTTTGTATTAAATTGTTTCTGATTGCCATGATATTGAGATTATACAAAATATTAATATATAAGAATCAAGGGATACACATTTTTTCCTTATTTTAAACTTTTTTAAAAATTTTCAGGAAGATACAAAAAAATACAAAAAATGCAGTCAAAGTGCACTAAAATTCAACATATTTATATGATATGTATTCAAGCCCTTTTATCTGGTTTTCTTGGTTTCATCAATTTTCACCTTTCTGAGCAATCAAACACAGTTGCAGAACAGAAGAAAGTGGAAAATGTATCTAAGTCTGATAAAAAGAATTGTAGAAAAGACCAAGAATATCACTCTAATGAGATGAAAGGAGAAGTATCTTGCTTTTATAAAAATAGACTATAATTGATTAAATTTAAACACAGATGAGACTTTACACTTAAACTTCACACTCTTCAGTTCTGCGAGTAAACTAACAGCAGAGGCTACAGACAATGACAACAAGACAAGTGTGGTTAGTATGACAGCCAGGTAGGCTGAGCAGTACAAAAGTCCACTGATAGACTGCGGCAAGATTAGCTGTAGTTGAACTCCCAGTTCTTCTGATAAAAACTCCATTTTAATGTGAACTTTGAGAAATCGCCAAGAACAAATGAAAAATCTTCAAAACTATTATAAAATCCAATTAGAAAATAATTGGCCACTGATCACTGAATATGGCAAGGGTGCTGCATGTACCAAAGGCTGAGTGAGAGAGCAGTCTGGGGAACAGAAAGTGATTCCATATGATTAGGGGAGCAGTATGGTTAAACCATGTGGCTAAGAGGGATAAATAAGAACCAGATCAAAAGATCCTTCCTTGTAAGCAACCTTATAGGAGTGTGATGAGAGCCACTGAAGGCTTAAGGAGAAGAATGACATGATCAGATTTGCATTTTGAAAAGATGATGGACAGTAGTCTGAGAGCAAAAAGGAGAGGATGAACTTAGAGACCGAGGACATTTAAGAAAAACCAACTCAGGCAATGGGGGCTGATGGCTTGAATGAGAGTGCTGGTTTTGGGAATGGAGAGAAGAAGACAGGTTGTAATGACATTTGGGAGGTCAAAGGATTACAACTTGATGGTTGATTGGATATGGGGGAAGATTTCAGAGATATGTCAAGAACAGTGCCTTAATGTTTTCCTTGAATAACCAGGTAAAGGATGGTACCATTCCTAGAGATGGGATCATGAGAGAACAGGTTTGGGGAAGGGAGAGATGAGGAATAATTTGGGACACAATTAATTAGGGAACATCCACATGGAGATGCCCAGGAACTGTACATAAGGGTTTGGAGCTCATTGGGAGAGAGATTTAGGCTGATGGTAAATATACAAAAGCTATGAAATTTGAAAAACTTTAGTGCAAGCTACATTCCACCATATATATTTGTTTTTCTTTCTAATTTTACTGCTCTTATGAAGCTGCGTAGAAAGCACTTACAGTTCCAGCTTGTCTCTCTGAAATTCTGTTGGATCTGCACTAACTTGGAATATTGATCAACATATTCAAATATCTATTTCCTATCTAGAACCTTAAAAAGCAGGCCTGAAATGTATAAAAATGTATAGAACATATGGAAATTGACATGTGAGGCTTAAATTTAACTGCCATTTAATAGTGTTTCAATTAGCAATTAGTCTGTATGGTATTGATATTTTCTCATGTTATGGAAAAGTTATTTTTAAGAACTGAAAACTTCTCAAAATTTTTTTCTTCAGTTGAGCAATAGGTTGCTGGTGGCTACAACCTATATAATTGAGTTCACAAAGAAATAATTTGATGAAATTAATAAAGAAACTTAATGTTCTCTAGGCAATTGTATGCCGCCAATGTGTTAAATCTTTGTCCATTAACTTATTAAATTATTGTTTTATGAATCTTCTGCAGGACTATATCTAAATTGAATGTTTTGCCAATATCAATCCCCTACTCGTGGTTCTAACAAAGAATTCTCTTTCAGGGACAGGCCTTTTTCCTTTGGGAAGTAAATAGAGCCAGTGATTTACTGATAAATCCACCCAGTATATACATCATCTCTGTCCCATATATCAATGTCACGGGCAACAGCTTGCTTTACTAAGTGATTCTGCAGTGTCTTCTCAAAGACTATTTTGTTTAGTAATCAGATCAAAGTGCCAACATGAATACTTTTTAGCATCATATGAATTGTTTTTTATCTTTAAGAGCACAATTAGTTCTGAGACATATTTATGGAATGATTTCCACTGCTGATATTTTATCCCACTGTACCAGTCTGCTTAAAAATTGTTAGTTTGTGTATCACTCATGAGCACTTCAGCATGGATTATTTGTTACACACTGTGACATATTATTAAAACTGAAATGTTATTCTTGATACCAATTAGGAGAATTCTCATATTTGCAGCTCTTCCTAACTGACCAGATTTTAATTTGGTGTTAATTATCTAAACAGTTTGGGAGACTAGATGGCCTCTCCGTTTCATGCTATTAAATGGCACTAAACATTCTCTCCAAACCCTTGCAAATGCATTGTGAAACTAATGAGTGATAGGTTTGTGAAAATTTACATGGGGGTGAACAGAAAACCATAAAGGAAAAGGGCCCCTTTGATGATGACTGACAGATAATGACAGAGCTTTCCATCTTGGTTTTAAAAAGGAGGTTCTATTGAGTGGGTAGTTCAGTTTAACATCTTTATAAGTTAATCCTGAAAAGGACTTTAGGAAGACAATCAGAAGGAAACAGAATTTTTTTAAAAATAAAACATTAAGACAAAGAAAAGTTATAAAAAATGATATTTTAGAGACATATTATTGATTTCCTTCTTGTATTTGCGATGCAGACATTTTAACATGCTCCATTTCAAACTGTCTCTGTAGAAGCATGTTGTACTGTGTACATAATCTTCAGTAAGGAATTCTACTTGCAGCATATTTTTCTTCAAAGGCTTTGCATTTCTGCATAAAAAGCTTATTAATTATTTGTAGCTGCTTGTCATCGTGTTCTGATAATAGAAGGCTGGTCAAGGATAATAATTACCACTTCACCTTTTTGGATCATATATATCCACTATTCCTAGTGCAATATTACCCAAAGCATCTCTTCTCTCCCTGTACACAGGACCAAAAGTGCAGGCACATCATTTATTGATAAGACAAAAAGAATGTAATGAAATTATCAATGTTCTTGAATTAATTATGAACATGATTAAGAAAGCTAAAATCTCAGGAGCCAGGATCTCATTACCCATTCAGTCTTAGGGATTGCTTTCATTCAGCTAGGCAAAAAGGCTTTGAGCAGCCCGGCAATTGCCTTTCTCTCATTTATTTGTGCTAGAATTAAGGTTTATTTGTTTTCTGTTTTCTTCTTCTTCAGAATGTTTCTCTGTCTTTATCCATTTAACAAACTGTTTCCTCCTCTGTCTCAGAAGGATGCACCTTGTAGGGCCTACATCTCTGTCTGCAGTCTGCATACCTTCTTCTTTTGAGTGCATTTCTCTCAACTCATTTTGCTGGAGCTCCTAAATATCTCTCAAGGTAAGTCTGAGAATGTAGCCAAAAAGTTCTTTCAGATTTATGTCTGCAGCTATACAACAGTTCTGTCTGAATCCCATTCAGCTCGGAGTCTTAATGACATCATTATTACGCTGTCTGTACTGGGCTAGATTTTACTTGGAGCCTTCACTGTATTATTACTTATCTTCCTTTCTGTGTGAATGTACGAATAATACTTTTTAGGGTGAGAAAATGATTCAAAACTAAGATGAAAATACAAATCAGATTTTAAGTGTAGGAGAAACAGTAAGCAAAAAGTAAATCCATTTTAAATTTATATTTGGTATATAGATGTTCTGATAGCTCTTGAATTCCTATCTTTTCATCCTTGATATTAACTAAATTGAGAAGGTCAGTCACAATGTAATACCATATTTGGGCTTATTTAAAAAATTTCCAAGTGTTCCTTTTTTTAAAAGCATTCTAAATTTTTAGCATTGTAATGTCCAGTGCAAAAGAATATTGAATTGGTGTATGTTAAAAAATGTCTTGGAATTATTCTAATGGCACCAGACTGAACTGATTTTTTTTTTTTCCAAAATTAACCAACAGTAGTTTGGCAGCAAACTTCTTTGAATTTGATCACAGGTCATTTATAAACAAGATTATTGGCAAAGCAGGTAAAATGCTGTCAGCATGCATTTTACAGTCATATACAGAGTGAGCACAAAGATCACATAGTTGTATGTTATTTTGGCTTAAATATATTAATATGGGTCTCACATTCTTCTGTGAGCAAATTAAGTATTGCAAAGATAAGATAGGAGAGAAAACTATACCTTTAGGCCATTGAATAAATACAGTATATGTGATACTAAATCCATTGATCCTGGTTTTCTTTAAAGTGGTGACTTGATAAGATTGCTAAAGCATCCAGGAATCTGAATACATAAAATCATTGAAACCCAAAGCATGTTGGAGCAATAAGTGACAAAGTAATTTGATTATAGTGCACAACATATGAAAACGTCCATCTCTCAAATCTTAGAAACAACCTTGACATTTGAAGATTTGTTAAAAATGTGATTAAATAACACAAAGGGAGAAAGCTGTTTGAATCTTTCTATAAACCTCTAGCCTGTGGAAACAATATTTAGATAATCATGTATGTTACATAAAAATGTTTATTTGTGTCATATTAGCTAAATATCCAAGACATTGAAATATATTGCTAGAATATTGCATGGTTTATGAACACAGTATTTTAAAATTTGGGGACATATAGATTTTTGTCCTTGTGTCTTTCCTGCTGCCTTTTTTGAAATTCTATTGATTTAATAAGCAAATGGTTATTGGTGCTTACTAGAATTACAATTGCTAGGCATTGTTCTGTTAGTTCTTATGTTCACTAAATTAATTGAATTTAATTTGAAAGTGTTAAAAATGCAAGACACCGAATCTTGTTTTTAGGCATCAAACAAGAAAAGCAGTAAAAATAATTTTCTCACTTCCTGAACCCAGAAAAAAAAAGCATGTTTCTTAAGTAGAAGCTCCTTGTACTTCATCACATTCTGAGAAAATGGAAATCTCTGAATTTCTTTTGATATTTCTTTCATATCTTATCAAAAAGGGAAAAATGAATCGTAAAATATCCTGCATGCCGTTTCTACATGAAAGGAGTGAACAGAAGTCCCATGTGGCTCTCTCAAGGGGAAGCCCATTATGTGCTTCTCTAGGTGGTCGCCCGCACTTCAGCGATGGGACACGATCAGGCAAAACAGTTTGGAAGCTGAAAGAGACACAAATAGCAGAGGCTGAGGTGAAGGAGAAGGAAGTGCATCTGCAGCAGAAAAGTTGGTAAAGAGCCCTTTTCTTATATCAGTTTCTTGGTGTCTAAGTATCAGTACATTTCCAAACAACAAAATACAAACAAGAAAAGTCAGTTATTAGTACCATAGTGGACTAGATGCAACTAATTAATAGAGCCATTAATAAAACTCAAAAAAGAAGTTGCATTAGTGAAAAGCATTTAAGTGTTGATATCAGAAAATCAAAAAGCATGCTTCCATTTTACAAAGTAACTGTCAGAAGCATTGTGGTTTCTTTATTTCATTAATGTCTATTGCGATAAAGTGGAATGACAATTCTGTGTGCCATCACTAACGTCACTGAGTTCAGAGAGTTTGAAAACTAACAGTTGTATAACAGTGCAGAAGTTTGAATATTTATTCCATTTTTTGAAGGAAAAAATAGGGATACTATTCAAAATCATGCATACCTGGTACCTGATGTTTTTCTTTCTGAATTTATCTGACTTTGACACTTCACACTCCTGATACTGAGTGAAAAGGTGAATGTATTCAAATCTAATTGATATGGAAATAAAACTTCAACCAAAAGTCAATATAAGTAATCTTTAATATTTAATACATGAATTCTGTTTTTGTTCATAGTTGGAATTAGTTCTGAAATCCAGAAAGTGCTAAAATCTCTTTATGTATGTGGAGTTATACATATTTACAAAGACTTCTGTTTTAAAGAAGCAAAATATATTAGAAAAAGCATTAGCAGATGTTAGGAGATTTTAATTCTGTCACTATCTATCTGTGACCTTGGATAAGTTATTGAACCTCACAAAGCCTCTGTTTTCTCTCTGTAAAATTAGTGGGATAAATGGATAATATTTAAGGCCTCTTCACACACTAAATCTATTATTTTACATCTATGTTTGTGTGTGTGTGTATATATATATATATATATATATTCATTCAATTATAAGTAAGCCTGAAATCTGTGTTTAGCATTTGTTTATCCAAGGGTTAAGAAATTAGAGAACACTTTTCATTTAGAACATATGAAACTCGAATATTGTATGCCTGTATATTGCCTGTATATTGTATGCCTGTATATATACTTTAACATCTGATGTCCCTGCTAACTTAATTCCTGAAATGCAGGGCTTAATTTGCTCTTTAACATTTCCCCATTCACATTTATGCTGATCTGTGCCTATAAACAGTGGGACTTGCTTCCCAGCAAATATGTCTTTAACAAAATTCCTCAAGTGTAGAAAGAGGGAGTTGTTTCATCTTCATATTCCTCACAGCAAGTTGTTGGGTCTTTGCAAACTGCTAATGGGCTCATTAAGCTCCTGCTATGTACATCTACTGAGTGAACATGGAATTGATAATTGTAACTAAAACCAAATTGAAATTGTTGGGCAGTAGCCTCCATTCTGCAACCTTTCAGAGCAGCAAAATTTTAAAAAGATGCTTACCATAGAGGATAAGAAGTGGTGCTTTGCAGTTAGTTTCTTGCCTGGAAGTTTCAGGCCGGGCAGCATGCAAAGAGAGTTTGAGGGTGCTCTGCGGTAGGGCTTAAGTCTGCTCCGAATGGGTTAAGGAGAACTACCTGCTTGAGATTGATTTAAATCAGTAATGGATCATCTCATAAAGCTGCTGTTACTAGATATTAGCCTGCTATCTCCGTCCTCTGATAGCACAGATAAGAAGTGCTTACCGCAGAGAAGGTTCCTAGAGGACAGATATTGTTTCCTGTACCTCAGGGAGTAAAAAGCCATACTGCTGGATCAGTGACTTTTCCTAACAGCAAGTAAATTCAGGCCTTATCAAGTTACAGCACAAACTGCACTCATGTTTTATTATTCTCATTAGAGATTTAAGGACTAATTCCAGTTGTTAGCGCTTAGCAGTTTAATGTTTTCCATAGATAAGAATTAAGATTCTTCTGGGGGAATTTTTTATTTGCTAAAGCTTGCAAAATATAATGCGGTGATGCACTTACTGTGATGTAATGTGGTAGATTTTCTAAATGTCCTGAATGTTTTTAAGTCATACATTTTAAAAATTTAAATCTAATGACTGAATTTTTCTGAGTTGGACATGCACTCATTTCACTGAAACATGCCTTTCTTTGTCTGGGAACCCAAATCAGCTCTTCCTCTGGCAACAGAACTGAAGAGGCTGAACTTCCATAGCTTGTCTTTATTGCTGTGTATTTTCTTAAAGTAAATTCATTTAATCAAGACTAAGTGTAGGGTCTGATTCCAAAGACAATCTTGAACAAGACCTATTTTGTAAGTAAACTTGGCTTTACATTATTTTCTTGAAGTGAAACTGACTTTGCTTTCCCGACTGGGTGGAGAAAAGCTGCAACTGTCATGATCATTCTATTTCTGTTTTCAAAGAGATTATAGAGTTTTTGAACTTAGAAGTAAAACTCCAGGCTTACTGTCAGCTTGGATATCGATGTTGAGTCAGTGCTTTAGTGACTTCAGTAGTGGGCATCTGCTGTCGCCCAAAGTTACTCTTCCTAACATTCTTGAAGGGGGAATAAATCATTTATGAATAGAAAAGTTTAATCTAAATTGCGATCTGATAACATTATTACTGGCATTAAAACTCAGTGATCAATGACGTATTTTCTGGTTATGTTTATTGAAATTCTTCTTTTTGTAGAAACTCTAGCTTGAAAAACATTATTTCTTCCCCACTTTGTTTTCTTGGGTTTATCTTCGCATCTTTCATTACATAGGGTATGTGGCTGTATGGTATTTTCAGAGTTGGCTGAATTTTGATAATATAAGTCATGGGTACTATAGTTACAAAGTTTTGGGGTTGGGTCTTTTAGAAGAAAATGTGCTACATAGAAATGAAAGTTGTTACCATTATGAGGCATTCATTGGCTGACACTTTGATATCCATTCTTGGAAAACCGTTTTCCTAAGGTAAAACAGTTCTAGCAACAATGCTAGAAGTATGGACTACATTGTGTCAGTTCAGGAATCCTGAATATGCCTTGTAGGTAGGATTCATCATATAATAATAAAAACAGAAGCTACCATTTAGTATGTGCTAGGAACTGTAATAGGTGTTTTAAATGCTGGGTCTTATGTATCAATGGTTTTCAAGAAAATTCTCAATGTATTAAATTTACCTTTTTAATTTTTTAAGACAGAGAGACCTATTCCAGTTAATGTTTCTATTATTCCTGGTGTTGTAGGCTTTGTGCCTGTTTATGCCCCAGATTGTTTTTCCCTTTTAGCCAGTGATATGCTATCTGCAGTGATACTCTATCTGCCAGAAAAATTTAACATGCTTGTTCCAGTTATGTTACTGGGTGCAATCCTCTCTTATACAGGAAATAAATTTATTATGAAGAACTCCCAGTAGAAGCCCTGGAAAACTTACACAGAGCTGTGCTGTGTCCAAAATGCTGTTCAGTAGGTTTTCCAAAGCACCCAGGTAACAGCTGGTGCAGGCCATGTGCCAGCTCTGACAGCCCATATGCTCTCTTTAGTGCAGTAATTATCTCAACACAAAACTCTGATAGCCTAGTCTACTGGGTCCAGTTTCCCTAGGTTAAATTGACTCAGTGGCTTTGTTAGTAAGTTCCTTTGGCACAGTAAGAACTTCATCAAGAGTTTAAGTATTGGGATAGGCTTCAAAGACCAATATGACTGCTACTTTCAAGACAGGTGGCTTATTAACCCTAAGAGATTCTAGGTGGTGGTTTGTTAGGCTGTGACCCAACAGTAGTGATCTAGTTTAAGGTCTGTCATTGTTTCTACCAGCTATCTGGCTTAGGGGTGCTGGTGAATGCATCCGTTTTGGTAATAGGCTAAGAGTAATTTTTATATTTCAATTCTAAAGCAGACGCCAGCATTTCTTCTGTATTTCAGAGGTGGTGTTGGGAGTAGAAGGGTTCGAGTGAGAAATTTTAGGATAGGAGAAGTGGTGAGGAAAAGTGAGCTAGACCAAAATGGATATAAGCTTTCTTATTTAGAATATCACAGAGGAAACTTTTCAAGAAATATTCCTGTGGCCCCTGAGATGTTAAGAATCCCTCTGTATGTGTAAAATTCATGTGTTAGAGGCTTGGAGGTCATATTCCTAGACTCCTTCCTTCCTTTCGTTCTCCCTTCTTTCCTCCCTCCCTCCCTTTCTTCATTCTGTCATCCCTCCTTTCTTCTTTCCCTCTTTCCTTTGTTCCTGTTCCTTCCCCTCCCCCCCTTCCTTCCTTTTTTCTTTTCTTCTGAGAAATGCAAACATCCTAAGGATCAGTTGCAATAAAACTATAGATGCAAACCTGCAGTTTTAGTACAAAGCTAAATTGTACTAAATTGAGTAGCCATAATCTTGAAAGATGTTGCCTGGTACGGAATAATAGAATTCAGCCACAGATGTTTAAAACTAAATAAAGGTGATACGGTATTAACATTTTAGCTTCTTTTCTGTCTTCTGTTCTTATAGAATGTAGCACAGACCTTGAATGATGACTGTGTTTGTCCTGACATGATTATGCCAGGCATAAGTTTAAACCTCACTTCTGATCTATTCATAAAATGATACCAGGCTTATAATCTTAACAAGAAGATTGAGCTACTAGATCTTTTGGCCAAGATCAACCTTCATTGTACTAGTATTTTCTACTAAGATTGTGGAAGCCACACAAATGGCTGCTTCTCCAGTGGATCTTGTATAGGGGATAGTTTCAGATATCCATGGCTTTCTGCCCCATTTTAATCACTAAGTGGCATAAAATAATTAGATTATCTTCATTATTCCTAGACATAAAGAAAGATTCAAGAAAGAGGTGTCTGCTTTGTCAGTATGGCTTTAATTTCTTGAGTTGAAATGGAATTCTGAAGTAGAGAAGAATGCACCAGAATAAATGGAATGTAAGTTCTAAAAGAGACTAGGTCATACTTTCTAATTTTATGGCATCTGATTTCTTCCATTTTTTTTTTTAACCTATGCAGGCTAATCTGGTTGTGGGCAGACTTTATTAGTCTTTTTCACTACTGTTAACTTCAGAGGATATAGTAGTGCCTGGCACATAGTTGGTGCCCAGTAAATAGCTGATAAATGAAAGAACAAACAACTAGGCATGAGCACTTTTTTAATGGAAATGACTCCAGCTGTAAGTGGAAGTGTACAATCTGGGCTGGGTAGTTGAGGTGGGGGGCAATGTGGTCCTGAGTGCTGTTCCTCATGGATGTAGGTGAGGAGATCTGACTCTCTTGTTGACAATTCCTGGTTTAAAAGATCCTAGGGGACCCCAATGTCCAGTGGTAGGAACATGACCAGAACCGGTTTATTTCAAGTTGGACTCCAGGTTAAAATTGATTCACTAATACTACAAAGTCATTACATTATTGAGCTTTCAGTGTAATAAAGCAAATTATAACTCCAAAGAGCCTCTATAGAAAGCTAGATCAGCTAGTTCATAAAAACCCAAACACGGACCCTTGTTATTTAGTTTTCAACTACAGGTAGTTATACTTCTAAAGTCATTATTTATATGTTGTCAGGAGTACTCACCAAATTTATTGACTTGTACATTATTCTTTGCAAATAAGTTCTGGCTGCTCTCTGCATATTATAATTAAAACGACAGGGACTTTAATCATTTATGAAATTTTAAACTACATACTGAATATAAATGTATCATTCAATGTGATAGAATGAATTAAATTCATCACTGTCAAATAACTGTATAAAAGATGAAATATCTCTCATCCCACATCATTAACTTATATAAAAAAGAGAGCCAGATTTGCAAGCATTGTAATAGTACTTTTATGGTCTTTTAAGGACACTTTGAAAACTAAGACATTTGGCATACACAAGAAAAATGCTTTTGATGAAAAGTTGACTTCTAATTTTATCTATAAAAGTTCTCATTTGCATTTGGTGATGAAAAACAACTTTTGCCTAAATAGAATCAAATAATCAAGTTTAAAACTCTTCTATATGAACTTGAAACATTTTTTATTATCATGATATAAATATGTGTGTACTGATAAAATAGATTTTTGGCAATCCAAATCTTTAAGGCAAAAATTCCTCCTGTAGGTTGAAAGGATAATTTGGGACAGGAGGGTAATTGAAATATTTTTCTAAGCAGGTAAGTAGCTGACATTTGATCATTTCTCAATCTGTTGTGCATTTTTAGACACAATGCCAGCACCTAGATTTCCAAGGAAAACAAAACACATTTGGGAAACAATGATTCTGATCATTATTTTTATTTTGATATAATCACATTACTATTTTCAGCTAATAACTATACCTATTGAATACTGTATACTATTTTACTAGAGAATTTTATATTAAGACTATTTTTAAAATGTGAAAATTCCTACTTACTTTCTATTGATTATTTCAGGAAAATTTGTACTGAATAGGCTTTTCATTTACCCTCACCCAAATCTTCTGAGTCTTTTCAAATTTCGATTATTTCGTTTATGTTTCTTGGTTTCCATCCCTTCTTGGGCAGAACATTCATTCACTAAAATAAATTTATTAACCCAGGCAAGAGGTGGGGGGTGCGTACTTGGTTTGGGGATGAAATATGAATCTAAGTTTCTCCTCTCAAGGACTTTAATTCAGCTACACTGAAATAGGCAGTGCTTTCATAAACTTATGAACTAATTCTCATTTGGGGAAAAAGAGTATAAATTAACTAAGGCACTTACAGCTATCTTTCCATATCTTAATTTGTTTAATTCAGCTCATGGTCATACAACTTTGTGCAATTTTTCCAGCCACATGACATGAATGGAAAAGAAATAGTTTGTTGTGGTGTTCTAGGATATACAATGTATTTTCATATAAATTAATATAGGAAGAAAATCTCAAGCCCAGACAAGACACGTTACTGTGGAAACCCAATCTATGAGTTTTTACAACAATCAACATTATCATCAGTGATTTTTTTTTTATCTTGTCAAGAATTTTAGATTGCTTATTTTGGGAGTGTAGTTAATGGTATTACATTCCTTCTATTTTTTGTCCTACTGAATTCTTGTCACATAACATCAAAAACCCAGAAAAACAATGCAGATATATATATGTAATTTAGAATTTTATATATTGTCATATTAGCTATATGATAGCTGACTGACCTGTAGTTACATGAAAAATATTTTTTAAAAGTAAGAATTATTTTGGGGAGAGGAGTAGAGTGAGGAAGTGTGTATAAGACTTGGGAATGTATAGCAAAAACATGTATTGCCATTGATTGACATTCCTTGTCCCGACACAGCTTGTTAAAAGCTGACTAGCAACTAATACAGCTTAGTTTTTATTTTATGAGACTAACTATGCCTCTATTTTAATCAGCAAGTTTGAATAACAACAGCATTACCAAAATGACTGTAGTAATTAAAAAGAAAACACACAAACAAACAAAACCCCAAAATTGAAATCAATAATCTAAAGAAATATTTTAGGTTAAAAAATATGTTATAAAAGGTACTTTTATTATAGTATCCACTATCTTCCCCCCAACACATAGATTCCTATCTGTGAAATGTATTCCATATACATTTTCCCTGCTGCTAAAAATAGCATTACTGCTTCCTTTGTACTCTTTATTGTTCATACTTTTTTGTGTGTGTGTTTGTTTTCACAAAGCAGTGCTTCCTCATTAGCCTGCGTTAGTAACTCATAATAGACAAGTCTTAATACTTACTCTATCATTAAGAACCTGATATGAAAATTATCAGTCTGTTTGAAAGCAAGAAGCCCTGCTGAAATGCTTGCCCAAGATTTCTAACAGGGCACAGCTACATTATAGACTTGTAACTGTATATGGTGGTAGTTGGTATGAAGTAACAAAGCATGACTCAAGATAAAAAGACGCTTGCAATTTAAGCAACCCTTTCGAATAGCTTTATGATAGGACTCTTTATATTGATTTTATTAGGTTTAAAATATAATTTTCACAAAGTTACCACAGAGTCAGAGTGAAATGCATTTGTTAAACCTTTTACATTTTTTCCTCCTGCTTCTCAGTATTGTTTCAGAATAGAAGGTGAAACTGTATTCCTTGGTGTGCAGTTTAAAGTCAAGAGCAGCAATATTTAGCACATGCTTGGGCAACCTTGTTTGAAATCCATGCCGCCCCTCTCTGGTGTTCTGATGTGCCTTTAGGGGATGCTTGCCTGTTTGTAGTTTGTTTTCTTTTGTTTAAGGTTTCAGCTACTGCATTGACTAATGATTATATAGCAGTAAACTCTCGTCCCTGCTAAATTCAGTAGTGATGCCTCAAAAGCATTTTTCCCTTGTGTGACATAAAACAATAAAAGAACTAGACAAACCCCTTTTGAGGAAGAATAATCCTTTGTTTAAAGAAAATAAAAGAAAAGAAAAGGCAGCTCCTTGACGCCAGAGGGTGGAGAATTCAAATCAAAGGCTTAGCTAATTGATAAAAAAATAAAACAAGTGTTAATCTGAAAATTTTTTGTAGTTAGTTATTATTTGTGAAAAATCATTAATAATATAACATTTCTATCTATGCATACTCTTTATGATATCAACTACACAATATTTATTTAACACATAATTACTTGATTGACACCTTCTGCTCTTGGGTATAAACTCTAAATAATGAGTTTATTTCTTCAGAATGCTGTTACCAGCATAATTTATCAATAGAATTTTGGTCAGACAGTTATATTTTATTTCTTTGAAGATAACTTATTTATTTATTTGAAGTATATCATTTCCCCATGCATTTGTTCTTTAATAAAAATTAATCTGTTTTGAAATATAACTTATATATTACAAATTTAACTAAAAAATGTAAAGCAATCACTAGATTTACATAGTGCATATTCTTAGCCGTTAAATTCACCAATGCCAAGTCCAAAGAATTTGAGTGTGCCATTTAATTGTTCTCCCTGCAATTTTTTATGTGAGACTTGTGGCCATGATTCCAAGTGATAAATTCTTCTTGATTTGTCTCTAGTTGTCACTGGCCAAACCTTAGGGAATGAAAGATTAGTTATGGTTACAAATGACTTATTATTTTAAACTGAGAATTTTTAATGTTCTTAACTCAATTAAGCAGGAAGTAAAGAAACTATCAATATTGTTGTCAGTTTATTAGGGGAAAAAATCCTTCAAATTTTAATTTAACTGTAGATGATGTTCAATTTCTGCCTTTAACTTTGAATAGAATAAGATTGTATTAAATTAGAGTTGACTCTGGTACCTAAATGTTGCATCCCTAACAGGAAAATCGTCTTGTGATTTAAACAAAGATTTCAATCAATGAGCAGGGTTTCAGCCCTCATCCAATTTTTAATAGCATTTTATCACCCAAGTCCTTGAATAATGTAAGCAAGCTGCACAACACTTTGCATATGCTTGGTCCTGTAGTGAGACTGATCTGTGTATTCATAACTCAATTTTTTTGTCCCCAAATTTTGAAACTCCAAGGAGAAAAAAAGTTTTCTTGTTAAGTTTAAGTAATGAATCCGAGAGACCATATTCAGGCCACAAAATAGTCCAAGTTGGCCCCAAACACAGGTGCTCCCAGTTTGAACATTGTGCCTGGCTTTTCTGCAGAGAAACTAAATGAAAGAGCAACTTCAAACACAGGTGCAAAATCCCGCATCTGTGAGGGACAGCCCGAAACCATGGCTTTCCCCTGACCGTTTTCAGCTTGTAAACTTCATCCTCCATGGAGCACCTGTGTCAGAACCAATCAGGGATGTGTATAAATGTTATCAACACCTACACATCATTACTTATTCATCAACATCAGCGCCAAATATTGATGAAACATGCAAGGGTGTTGTTTTGTTTTTGTTTTTTCCTATGGAGCTGCTCTTTTCTGAAGTTTACGTCCGTTTGCTTGATGGCTGATGGGAAGAAGTAGAACACACAGATAAGAAAATCTGGAATGTTCCAGATTCTAAACCCCTACGATCCTAGGAGTTTATATCACTTTTTAATCTTTAAGTCTAATTCCTTCAGTGGGAAAAATGGAAAGCACACAAAAGGTTCAAACGCATGGATTGCCTAAAGGCCTAATTGCAACGATTTCATACTTTGCGGTATACTTTTGTGCAGCCTCCTCCTCCGTGGTAGTCAGTTGCCTTCTCACTGTTTGATTAGCACTCAAAGAACCTACATTTGAAGCTATATAAGATTTTGTTTTTCACTAGCAGTAGTAGCAAGCCGGCAGAAACAGCAGGATCTGGCTTTCTGGCAAACTCCACAGGCATTTGGGTTGGTGGCTTTGTATTTGCCTCTGGGCCTTTCCTGCACAGGGCTGAGGAGGGGCTTATCAGGCTGTTAGAAGCTTTGGAAACCATTTCTTCGTTGACAATTTAAATTTATGTGGTTTTTAATTGTCTGTAAACAAAGCCTTTTAAATCTAGCACTAAATCTCCATCCAAGGTCAGCTGGCATCCAAAGAGGTGGTTGCTGATTTAGTTTGTCTGCCTTTCTTTTCCTAAAAACCCCTCTCAATCAGTTTATTGTCCTCCAATAGAGATACAAAAAACACACAAATCACTTGGCCCCTCCCCCCCACTTTGAATGAATAGATAAAAATCCATCTGTTTTTTATCTGCATGTTTCGAGGGCCAAATTTATGTCCTTTGTAAAAAATGGCCTCAGCAATGCAGTTTCCTAGCACACAGCTAGGAGAATTGACCAACGCTTGGTTTTAAGTCAGCGATGACTATAGTTGTGAAACTTTCCGTATAGTTTTGGCTCTAAACGGTCATTAGATCTATTTCATTTATGCTGTGAATAATTAAAAGATGAAATTGTAATACAATAAATATGTATTGGTTATCATGGTTCACAGTTACACTGTTAAATACATTTTTTAATTTTTATAAAATGAAAAATATAACATAAAAAATTGGCAAAAACGGTCACATAGTGTAAATGTTTGGTTTTCTAGAGATTGTCATACAACTGATGATATAGTCTTTCAAAAACATGGTTTAAGGCACAGACAAATAAATACCTGGTTGCAGGTCCCTGGCTCCCATGAGCTCCAGAAAACCTTGGACCCGCTTCCTGTTTGCAGCACGTTGAGCCCTGGCTGGAGCTGCTCTCCTGCCTGCCTCGCGCCTGCAGAGTCAGCCTCCCAGTTCCCCTTTTCTCTGAGAGCCAGTTCTCTCTGTCTCTGCCACAAGTGAGAAAAAAAAAATGGACCATTCCAAATGAGGAGAGACATAGAGCTCTTAGGAAAAAAGGGAATATAGAACCCACAGAGTTTAAATAAAAGCTGTCACTACTAAGTGAACAGAAGACTCAAACTCTGGCGCAGGATTCCTTTCCTAAGCAGACCTGGCTCAGTGAGGGAGAAACAGAGAAGAGCTTTTGAGTACTTATTTGTTTCCTATGAGCCTTCTGTTCCTGCTTGGAAAAAGAACCGTAAAGCCAAAAAGAAATATTTTCAGTTTTTTTTTTGTAAGTATATCTGTATATGGGAGATGTTACTGCATATGGAGAATTGATTTTTTCTTCCAAGTCTCTTTCTAATTTTCAGTGATGCTAGGTAAAAAGGAATGTGCCTGTGTTTTTAGAAGAGAGTGGATTGGTTCCTGACTTTGCTAGTTATTAATATTAATATATGGCCTTGATAAATTACTTAATTTGGGGGTCACCTTTTCACACCTGTAAAATGGGAATAATCATATTTACCATGTGAAGTTGAAGTATGGATTAAAATAAGATAATGTAAAACATACTTTTTTACATTCCCTGCAATATATTTGCGCCCAAAACACTGTCGGCCAAGGAACAATTTGATAACAAAACAATGAAAAGAAACGAAAAGAAAAAACCTCCAGTAAATAAGAAGAATATTTAGAGAGGGAACCCTGAAAATATAAAAATATGGGAATTAAGTTAAAAGTTTATAAATCCAGGAATTAAAATAAAAACATCAAAAATTGGGAAAAAGGATAGGGTAGTGGAAATGTTTGGTTACAATATCAGCATATCATGGCATTGTTGATTTAGATAAAGTGGATGGAATTTGATGTTTTAAAAATAATTCATAGCTTACTGCAGCTTTGAATCTCTTAGCTTGAATGATCCTCCCACCTCAGCCGCCTACTAGCTGGGACTACAGGTGCATGCCACTGTGCCTGGTTAATTTTTTTCATTTTTTTTTTTAGAGATGGGGGTCTCATTCTGTTGCCTATGCTGGTCTTAACTCCTGGCCTTAAGCAATTCTCTGGCTCTAAGATTAAAGTTTTGAATGTGAGACCTGAAACTATAAAAATCCTAGAAGAAAACCTAGGAAAAACTCTTCTGGACATTGGCCTAAGCAAAGAATTTATGACTAAGACCTCGAAAGCAAATGCAACAAAAATAAAAATAGACAAATGGGACTTAATTAAACTAAAAAGCTTCTGTACAGCAAAAGAAATAATCAGCAGAGAATACATACAACCTACAGAATGGAGGAAAATATTTGCAAACTATGCATCTGACAAAGAACTAATATCCAGAATACAAAGACTTCAAACAACTCAACAAGATAAAAACAAATAACCGCATCAAAAAGTGGGCAAAGGGCATGAACAGACATTTTTCAAAAGAAGATATATAAGCGGCCAGCAAACTTGAAAAACTGTTCAATGTCACTAATCATCATGGAAATGCAAATTAAAACCACAAAGAGTTGCCATCTTACACCAGTCAGAATGACTATTATTAAAAAGTTAAAAATAGAACTACCATTTGATCCAGCAGTCCAGCTACTGGGTATCTACCCAAAGGAAAACAAATCATTACATAAGGAAGTCATCTGCACTTGTATGTTTATTGCAGCACCATTTACAATGGAAAAGTCATGGGACCAATATAAGTGTCCATCAATTGAGAACTGGATAAAGAAAATGTGATACACACATATACACATGTGTGTGTGTGTGCACACCATGAAATACTACTGAGCCATAAAAAAGAATGAAATCATGCTGTTTGCAGCAACATGGGTGGAAATGGAGGCCATTATCCTAAGTGAAATAACTCAGAAACAAAAAGTCAAATACCGTATGTTCTCACTTATAAGTGGGAGCTAGAAAATGGGTACACTTGGACATACAAAGTGGAATAATAGACATTAGAGAATCCTAAAGGCAGAAGAGCAAAAGGAAGGTGAGGGATGAAAAATTATGTATTGGGTGCAATGTACATTATTTTCATGATGGGTACACTATAAACCTACACTTGACTACATGACATATTCACGGAACAAAACTGCATGTGTATCCCCTAAATCTAGAAACAAAAAATAGTTCATTATGGAGAGCAGATGTTTGAAATGGAATAGAGAGACTGGGCTCCTGATGCAGGAATGAAAAAGTTTGAAGTGTGAAAATTCTGCTGAATAGAAGCTGAAAGGTTGAGCAGCTCTGGCCACCCTGGGGGCGGTGGGCATTGGTTCATACCAGCATGGCTCCTGCAGTGTCTTGGGATGGAGAATGTGGTGGGGAAGGGCCTACATCTCCTGCACATATTCTTCGTCCTATGTTAGCCAGGCATTGCTGACGCTTGAGCAGCTCCATTTTGTGGGTTGACATGCAAACCAAGTGAGTCACGGGTTCGGCTGACTTTGCAAATTCATGGATGTTAGTTGGACTGATAGGCAATAAAGTCACTCCTGCTAAAATTTCGAGTATATTCAGAATGGAATTGTTGGGAAAACCATAACCTACTCCCTTATCACAGAATCTTGACGCAAGTTTGCTAGTTCATTTTTCATTCATTCATTTGTTCATTTATTCAGCTGACTTGCACTGAATGTCTGCTGAGTGCCAGACACCGTGCTAGCCTCTGGGGATGTAACAGTGAGCTACAGAGACATGTTTCCTGTCATCCAAAGGATATAATTATTTGAGGTGGTCTCACCCAACCCTGTCAGCATCCCTCCACAGTAGCTTTTGGGACCTTCCCTATGGATCAATATGTACCCAGCTGCCTTTGCACAAGGCCGCAACACATTAGTCACCCAGGGATTTGCATTAGGATGTTTGCTAAATTTAAATAAATCATGTGCTCTTTGTCTAGATCCTGTGAGGAAGTAACTGGGTCAGGTCCAACAGGATTAACTTGAGATCTAACGTCGAATATCAAAATGGGGTATCCAAACAATAAATAATAAAGATGAAATAAATTAGTGGAAGGATTGATGGACAAATGGAACATGAAATGTACATTTTGGATTCTTGATCACTCTTCTCTCTGATTGTAAACCTTCCTGGCTTCATCTTATTCTAGTCTGTTTGGGGTAATAAATAGTAGTTAATATTTAATGATGGTTGACTATGTGCCAGATACTGTGCTAAATTTATCTCATTTAATTCTCACCTCAAAGAGATGGATATTATTACCATTTTGCAGATAAGAAAACTGAGACACAGGTAAGCAAACCTCTAAGAGCATGGAATAGTGGAGTAAATGGCCAGACTGTGATTGACGGGCAGGAGTTTGTCTCCAGAGCTGACATTTTTAACTCTATATTTCATCTCCTTCAACCATCCTGCCTTTCTTTAGTTGACCAGATTTAGTTGGTGTATTGACTTTAATCTTTTATGTTCTTGATCTGGGATTCTCTCTTTTAACTTTTTCTTAAAGAAAATTGCAAGCAAACAAAAGTAGAGAGAAAAATATAACAAACCCCATATATACATCAATCTTGAATTCTCTTTGCTTTCACCCTGTGTCCTGATCAATCACACTGAAGTCTTGCAGGTAAACCCTACATTTCTACTTCCCGCTTATTTGATAATTTGATTATGATTTGATTCTTGTTACTTTATTGTACTCAGACAACTGTGGTGGTTCAGAAGGAATGGTCTAAGGATTTTTCTGTGATACTTTAGCTACCTCCAAGGCCTAAATTATCAATCATGTGATTCCAAGGCTTTCTATCTGCTTAACTGTGTAGTGCCACATATGGACAGATCACTGTGTCAATTGCAAAAGGTAGACTGTTAATGAATGTTTTATAATGAAGTAATTAACTTAAATAGGGTAAAATGCTTTAAAAATTGTGACATAGGAAAAAATATATGGACATGCTTTTAATTTTTATGGTGGGGACAGAAGAGTTTGCACTTTTTCTTTCTTGCACCAGGGGATTTTCTAAAAAATTTTTCTTATCGTTGTGAGAGATAAAGTTGTCCATAACCTGTTCGTATAGAACTAAGACCCCCAAGAAAATAATTTTTCATTGCAGCACATGTTATAATGTTGATAAAGAAGGGTCAGGAGGATTCTATTAGACTTAGATTAGGTGGGATAAAATGCTGACAGGTCACAATCTGGGTAAAATATCACAACAGGCATGAACTTGCAAAAGCATTTTCTTTGAAGCAGCCAACTCTTCCACTTTTGTTGGATGCTGTCTGAAATTTGGTGTTTCCTGAGGCTCCCTTCAAGTTTCATTTCCCTTCAGACTCTTCATGTTGACCTTGAAAGTCCCACCCACTCTTATGGACTAAATTAACCAATATATGGAGTTGATTCCTAAATGTCTAATTCCAGCCCTACCTCTCAACTCCAGACACATTAATCCAACTGCCTATTGGAAACTGCCACTTCGATGTCCTCACATTTTCCTCAAACCTAGGATGTCTGAAATAGAATTCATCATCTTCCCATTAACCACTCCTCCTCCCATTTTTCCTATGATGCAAGATGACATGTCCCAATTGCCTAAGCCAAAAACCTGGACTGTGCACTGTCTCTTCCTCTCCACTTGCCATTAATCACCATGTCCTGTTGAACCAGCTTTCTAAATATATCTCCAATCTGTCACCTCTCTTCATCCCCACTGCTGCATACCAGGCCTCTGTCATCTCTAGACTAGAGTACTGTGAGAGTCTCCTAATTACATCCTTTTCTCTAGTCTTCTAATTCATCTTCCTCCTTCCCACCAAAATGGTTCCTCTGAAATGCAAATCTACCTGTATATGGCCAACTTAAAACTCTTCGAAGAGTCTACATTGCCTAAAGCTCCAACTTTTTAGCTTAGCAAACTCTCTGCTATCTTTTTTCTGTATCTTCTGTTGCACTCTGGATTTCAGAAATACTAATCTGTTGGTAGCTCCCAGGACACATTGATGGCTCCCTGGTTTTGTGCTTTTGCTCCTAATCTTCCTTCTAAAAGAAAGCCTTTACCTTTTCTCCTTCCCCATACCCTCACCAATGACAGCCTACTTATCCTTCAAGACTTTCCAGACTTTCCTCCTCTGTAAAGCCTTTTCTGAACCACTCTCTACTTTCTGCAGGGGTAGAATTAACCATGCTCATTTGGGTTTCTACTGTACTCATTAGAACCTAAAACACATCTAACTTTTTATCTCACTTGCATTTTAATGTATCCGTACCTCTTTATGAACAGTTTTTTGTTTCCTCCACACCTAGTACCAGTTTCTGGCATAGAGTATACCAAATATATTTTGGCTATATGTTTGAGTGACTGAGTGAATAAATACATGTATATCCCTGAAGAATGTTTCCTTACTACTATAAGTAGGTTTTTATATTTGGTTTTCCTTCTCACTATCATAAGTCTTTCCTGCTAGATGGTGTTAATGGAGTCAACACTTTATAAGGGATAATTATCTTGTTTTATGTTTTTTCCTATCCTTTTTTTAGCTTTCTAGATTTATTGACTTCAATTTGTGACTTAGGTAACACCTCAATAATGTTAAAATGTCAATCAATATCTATTATAACTTTTAAAGGAATACTTATGGTTTTTGCTATTATCATCTTTAAAATATCTTCTTACACTTTATTTAGGCACCGTTACCATTACTTGCTAATTACAATAAATTTGTGGAGTCAACCTCTTGTCACTTCTAATTTGATAATTTCATTTGGTTCCTTTGGGCGCTATTATTAGAAACTGATATGGGTCGTAGATTTGGCAGATTTGATTGCTTGTTTCAAGGTGAAATCTTCTTTACCCCTTACTTTTGAAATTTCATTCAGAATGTATTGAGAGGTGAGCCTTTTCTAAGCACAGACCAGGTAGGAATATGAGATGACTAAGCAGAGCTGCTCACCTGAAGGAGTTTATAATATTGAATGAAGAAAAAACAGTTGCACAGAGAACTGTAACATAAAGATGGGATCAATGCCAGGAGAAATATACAAAGTACTGTGGGAAAAGAGAAAAGAGACTTATTTCCAGTAAGAGACTAAGGTATGCTTCATGGAATAAGGATTTTTATTTTAACTGGGCTTTGAAAATTGAGTAGGATTTCAACAGGTGAAGATTGGGGGAAGACATTGCATATTGAAAAACATGAATGGTTCATTGAGGTGGAAAACACATATGGTATATAGGAAATGGGTCCAAAGTGCCCAGGAGGCAGGGTGGCTGGCACTTGTACAGGATGTTGAAAACTGGAGTGATAGCCATGTTAAGAAAGCTCTTGGATGCCTCATTATCCACTGAGACCCACAGGAAGCTTTTGAACAAGGCAATATACCTTCTTTCCTTCTGCTGGTAGCTACCCACAGTAGTGTATCATGTTTGCCTTATCTTTTAAGCTCTGCACTTGCAAAGAAATTGCCACAATAACACTTCTGTTTGGAGACCTTCTCTAAGCACTTTAAAATCATGCTTCACTCCCCCACCCCCTTACTCAATCTTTTGCCACAATGTTTTGCTATTTGAACTACAGCCACACTTTTTTGTGTATTCCTTTGGGGACATTGTTATTAGAAACTACCTGATACGGAGTATAAATTGTTCTGCATGTATACTCACTGTAATAACGGACGCTTATCAAAGCTTTCTAATTCTCAACCAACCTGTCATTTGATTTAAATATTATGGTCTCCACTTAATATCTGTTGTGTCATATTAATGATTAACAAGAAATGCTCTCTTGAGACTGTCATATTGCTTGTTTTGCCTTATTCTTGTTAAATTAAAAAATTCAGATTTCACTCACTTTTGGGGAGGTGGAGTACAAGTCCTGTTAGACATAGATATAGTGCTACCAGTCTGTGTCTTGCTGTTTCATTTATATTAATAAAAATATTTTTTAAATCGGCTTTATTTAGATGTGATTTACATGCCATAAATTCCCCCACTTTAACTATCGGTTTCAGTGAATTTTTAGTATATTTAAAGAGTTGTGCAACCATCACCATGATATAATTTTAGAATATTTTCATTGCTCTAAAAAGAAGCCTTGTACCTATTTATAGTTATTTCCCATTCCCACTCCCAGTCCTAGGCAACTCCTAATCTACTCAGTCTACTACTAATCTACTCTCTCTTATTACTTGCTTTGTTGGGGGACATTTTATATAAGTGAAATTATACAATGTGTTCTTTTGTGTATATGTTTCACTTAGCATAATGCTTTTGAGGTTCATCTATATTGTAACATCTTTCAGAATTTCTTTTCTTTTTTATTGCTGATAGTATTCCATTGCGTGGATATAATACATTTTGTTTATCTATATACCAGTTGATGGACATTTGGGTCATTTTCAGCTTTTGGCTATTGTGAAAAATACTGCTGTGAACATTTGTGTACAGATTTTTCTGTGGACATGTTTTCTCTTATTTTGGGTAGATTCTTAGGAGTGGAATTGTTGGGTGATATGGTAAAGTTATTTTTAACTTTTTAAGAAAGTACGAAAATGTTTTACAAATAGATGCACTATCTTACATTACTACCAGAAGTATATAAGGACTTCAGTTTCTCTGCATCCTTTTCAACACTTATTATTATGTGTCTTTTTGACTATAGCCATTTTAGTGGATGTGATGGTATCTCTTTGTGGCTTTGGTTTGCATTTCACTAATGACTAATGATGTTGAACATTTTATCATGTGTTTATTGCCCATTTGTATATTCTATGAAAAAATGTGAATTCAAATTCTTTGATCATTTTTAATTGTCTTATTTATCTTTATATTATTGAGTTGTAAGAGTTTTATATATACTCTGGATACAAGTCCCTTATCAGATATATAACTTGCAAATATTTTCTCCCATTCTGTGGGTTTTATTTTCAATCTCTTGGTGGTGTCTTTTGACATCTCAAAATTTTAAAATTTTGACAAAATCCAATTTATCCAATGTACTTTTTTCTTTTGTTGCTGTGCTTTCAGCATTCGCTCACTTTTTTTGAGGTATGGGTCAGATTAACTTATGAAAACTCTATTTGCTACATTAAGATGATATAACAAATGGAGGCCACTATCACTTTAATTGCAAGGTGGTCAGGTCTGCTTCCCCCGAAACATCAGTTGATCTACTGTGGATTTCTTGAAATCTGCTGTGGATTTCTTGAAATGTGAACAGTGAATTAGAAATTACTTTCAGTGTTGGGTTCAATGCCTCCACAAACTATCTCCTTTTTCTTCTTCTTATCCTGTCCTTACCCTTGAAGCAGTAAGTGATCTCAGTCCTGAGAGACTCAGAGCATATTATCATCCCAGCTCCTGGAGGGTTCTAGGGCATCACCCACAGTATATTCAGAGATCATCCATTACCCTGGTATTGTTGGAAACAGAGTATTTCAAACCTGCCCTCCTTGACTTTGTCCAGGTCTCCAGAACTCAAAGCAGCAGAATTAAGTTATGAAAGAGACTGGGCTAGGAGCCAGAAGGTCTGGGTTCTAATCTTGAATCTGCGTTTTCCTTTTTTTCTTTCTTTTCTCTCTCTCTCTCTCTCTCTCTCTCTCTCATTCTCTCTCTCTCTTTCTCTCTCTCTTTTTTTTTTTGTTGAGACAGGGTCTCGCTCTGTTGCCCAAGCAGGAGTGCAGTGGCATCATCATAGCTCACTACGACCTTGAAATCCTGGGCTCAAGTGATCCTCCTGCCTCAGCCTCCTGAGTAGCTTGGACTAAAAGCACACCACCATACCTGTCAAATGTTTCTATTTTTTGTAGAGATGAGGTCTTGTTCTTGGTCAGGCTGGTCTCAAGTAATCTTCTTGTCTTGGCCTCCCAAAGTACTAGGATTATAGGCATGAGCCACCATGCCTGGCTTTGAGTCTTCTTTGCTTTCTGACTTAGACCAAATTACTTAATCTTACTGTAATTTAACTTTCTCATTTAGAAAAGGAGGTTTTGGATGTCTAATGTTTCTCCTCTAAAGTAGTGGTTCTCAGTGGAGGGTGATTTCCTTCCTCCCCTTTTGTTCCTCCACCCTCCTACCCTCACTGCCCTGGGGACATTGTAATGTCTAGACATACTTTAAGTCATTACAACGAGGGGGTGCTATTCACAGAGTGGATAGAGACCAGGGATGCCGCTAAGCATCCTCTAATGCACATGACAGCTCTCAACAACAAAGGATTGTCTGGCCCCAGGTGTCAATAGTGCTGATCTTTAGAAACCCTACTTGGAAGCATAATTTTAATTAATATTTTGTTAAGAAATTCCCCTCTTTTGCTTTATCCAAGTACTTTCTTTTTCCCAAAATTCAGCTGTATAGTGGAACCTTCTTTGTCCATCCTAATTTGTAATAATTAATTTTTAAAATTTTCTGAATTCCTATGGCACTTATTATTATGTCATTAATAATATAGCATAATAAAAATAAAAATATAAATGTAGACACTTTTTAAAATAAGAGGTGTATATTTATAGGCTAATCAATTAAAATATTACAATTTATAAGATTTTAATTTTTGTCATCAAAGTAATTGTGGACATTATAAACATTCTGTATCTCAGCCGGTCTCCTTGAGATACCTGTAGTACCCATCACAGCTAAAATAATGTGGAGGCTACAGATTTTGCCAATTTACATGTCAGGGTCATCTGAGGATATTTCCCAGGCCCACTGCATTCCGAGGTGTTCACTGTGGACCAAATCCAACAAAAATAAAAAGTCTCAGCTGGTTCCTTCCACTCAGGGGAATAGAGAACCTACCCAGGCTTACTTAGGGACAGGTCGGTCAAAGACACAAAGGCAGGGCTGAGTGGAGATTTCATGGCAAGACCCCTCCGTGGTATACACGGGGAATTCATTTTCTAAATTAAATTTCTTTACACTTTGTCTCTGTTTATCACCCTCTTTTTAGCATCTCCCTATCACTCCACCACATCATATAGATTATAAAGTATTGTCTTCGCCAAAATATGAGCCGGCTTAAGAAACACAATCTAGAGGCCATCATTGGAGTCATTTGTGAAAGCATTAAACAGCACCAGGTGCACGACTGACCCCTTGAGGACCACTAGTCAATATGCCCCCAAGGCTGACATTTAACCATTGATGACTTCTGAGTAGAGCCCTCTGACCAATATTACATCAATCAATAGTGTTCTTCCAAACCCACATCCCCAGAATCACTTCCTCTCTTTGGAACTGACCCCATTTATTCTCATTAGTTGTTTGACTCAGATAGAATAGCTAAAATTTAAGGGTAAATCCAAATGACTGATAAAGAGTTTGAGTATATACTTATATGTGACTTGGGTATATACTTACATGTGACTTAGACTGACTTATGAAGAGTTTAGACTCAACAGCATGACAGGCATCAGTTGGTGAGAAAATATTAAAAATATGCTGAATTTTCAGTTTTCATTTTACCTTAACAAGTTACTGAAATAATCTCTGTCCTCCCCGTTTTGTGGAAACTTCTTTCCTAATTGTCTTCATTGAGCCTTAATTTGACCCTACAGACTCTGTGTGTGTGTGTGTGTGTGTGTGTGTGTGTGTTTACACAAAGAGGTTAATCTGTACAATTAGCACTGGATATGATATTCTTTCTGTGGAATATCCACTACTCACTATTATAATTTTACTAAATAAATCCAACTGGAAGATTTTCCACTTTACTCATTTATTTAATTGTAATTTGATAGAATATTTTTAGGAATAAATCAAAAGATGTTGTTATTAATACATTTTATTTTTTAGAGCAGTTTTGGATTTACAGAAAATTGGAATAGCAAGTATGGAGAGTTGCTATATGCTCTCCATTTATTCTTTTCCCCAGTTTACCCGATTAAAAAATATTAACACCTTGCACTGCTATGGCACATTCGTTACAACAGATAAACCAGTATACATTATTACTGACTAATGTCCATAGTTTACAGTAGAGTTCACGTTTTTTGTTGAACAGTTTTATGGGTTTTGCAAGATACCAGAAAAAGACACAACAAAAGAAAGAAAATTATGGGCCAATATCCCTGATGAAAACAGATACAAAAATTCTCAATAAAATACTAGTAAACAGAATTCAACACACATTAAAAAATAATTCACCATAAATAAGTAAGATTCATCATAGGGATGCTAGGATGGTTCAACATATATGCAAATCAATAAATGTGATACAACACATCAACAGAATCAAGGACAAAAAACATATAATCATTTCAATGGGGGCAGAAAAAGCATTTGATAAAATTCAACATCACTTCATGACAAAACTCCTCAACTAATTGGGACATACCTCAACACAATAAATACCATAATGTGACAATCTCACAGATAATATCATATTCAACTGGGAAAAATTAAAAGCTTTTCTTCTATAATCAGAAACAAGAAAAAGATTCCTATTCTTATCACCTCTTTGTTTAACTTTAATAGATTTAGGGAGTACAAATGAATTATATTACATGTATATATTGTATAGTGGTGGAGTCTGGGATTTTGGTGTACCCATCACACTTTTGTCACTTCTACTCAACAATATACTGGAAGGCCTAGCCAGATCTATTGGGCAAGAGAAAGCAATGAAGGTCATCCAAATTGTAAAAGGAGAATAAAATTATGTATTATAGACATTTTAAAATATTAATTCTTACAATCCATGAGCATGGAATATCTTTCCATTTTTTTTGTGTCCCCTTCAAATTCTCCATCAGTGTTTTATAGTTTTCCTTGTAGAGCTCTTTCACTTCTTTGATTAAATTTATTCTGGTTATTTTATTTTTGTAGTTATTGTAAAGGGGATTGCTCTCTTTATTTCTTTTTCAGATTGATCACTGTTAGCATATAGAAACACTACTGATTTTTATATGTTCATTTTGTATCCTGCAACTTTACTAAATTCATTTATCAATTCTGAGAGTTTGTTAGCCTATATTTCCCAAAGCAATCTATAGAGTCAATGCAATTCCCTTCAAAATACCAATGATATTCTAGAAAAAATAGAAAAAAAGAGAAAAAATCCTAAAATTCATATAGACTCACAAAAGACCCCGAATATCTGAAGCAATTCTGAGCAAAAAAACGGAGGCATCACACTACCTGATTTAAAATTACATTACAGAGCTATAGTAACCTAAACATCATGGTGCTGGCACAAAAACAGACACATAGAACAATGGAACAGAATAGAAAAGTCAGAAATAAATACATGCACTTGCAGCCAACTCATTTTTGACAAACGTGCCAAGCATATAAACGTGTCCTGGTGAAAGGACAATCTCTTTAATAAATGGTGCTGGGAAAACTGGATATCCATATACAGAAGAATGAAACTAGATCCCCACCTTTTACCATATACAAAAATCAGCTAAAAATGGATTGGAGACGTAAGTCTAAGACCCAAAACTGTGAAACTACTAGAAAAAACATTGGAGAAATGCTACAGGACATTGGTCTGGGCAAAGAGTTTTTGGGTAAGATCTTGAAAGCACAGGCAACAAATGCAAAAATAGACACATAGGATTTAATCAAAAAAGCTTCTTCACAAAAAAGGAAATAATTAACAAAACAAAGAGACAACCTACATAATAGGAGAAAATATTTGTGGACTATTCATCAGACAAGGGATTAATAAACAGAATAGCTAAGGATCTTAAACAACTCAATAGCAAAAAAACAAATAATCTGATTAAAAAATGGGCAAAAGACCTGAAAAGACATTTCTCAAAAGAAGACATACAAATGGCCAATAGGTATGTGAAAAATTGCTCAGCATCGCTAATCATTAGAGAAATGCAAGTCCAAACCACAATTATATATCATCATCTCACCCTAGTTAGAAGGGCTATTATCAAAAAGACAAAAAATAACATATGCCACCAAGGATGTGGAGAAAGGGCAATACTTGTACTTTGTTGGTGGGAATGTAAAGTAGTACAGCCATTGTGGAAAATGGTATGGAAGTTCCTAAAAACATTAAAAATAGAATTACCATATGATTCACCAATCTCATTACTGGGTATATATGCAAAGGAAATAAGGTCAGTAAGTGGAAGAGAGAGATGCACTCCAATGTTTATTGCAGCATTATTCATGGTAGCCAAGATATGGAATCAATTTAAGTGTCCATAAAGGGATGAATGGATAAAGAAAATGTGATGTGTAATACACAATGGAATACTATTCAGTCTTAAAAAAGAAGAGAATTCTGTTGCAACAACATAGATGAACTTGGAGGATATGTTGAGTGAAATAAGACAGGCACAGAAAGACAAATACTGCATGATCACACCTATATGTGGAGTTTAAAAAATTTAATCTCATGGAAGTAGAGAATGGAATAGTGGTTACCTGAAGCTGGGAAAGGAAATGGAGACAGGAGAATGAAGAGAAGATGGTTAATGGGCCAAAAAATAATAGTCATTTAGAATAATTTCTAGTATTCGATAGCACAGTATAGAAATTATAATTAATAATAACTTATTGTATATTTTAAATAGCTAGAAGAAAATAATTACAATATTCACAACACAAAGAAAGGATAAATGTTTGAGTTATGGATATCTCAGTTACCCAGATTTGATCGTTACATGTTGTATAACTGTACCAAAATGTCCCATGTACCCCTCAAATATGTGCAACAATGATATATCAATAAAAAATACAAAGGAAAGATTGTGTTGGGTATTCAGGGTCTTCTGTGGTTTCATATGAATTTTCAAATTGTTTTCTCTATTTCTGTGAAGAATATCTTTGGTTGTTTGACAAGGAATGCATTGAATCTTTAGATTTCTATGGGCAATATGGAAATGTAAACAATATTAATTCTTTCAATCCATTAGCATGAAATATCTTTCCATTTATTTGTGTCTTCTTCCATTTCTTTCATCAATGTTTTATAGTTTTCAGTGTAGAGATCTTTCATCTCCTTGATTAAATTTAAGTATTTTTTCTTTTTTGTAACAATTGCAAATGAGATTGTTTTCTTGGTTTCTTTTTCAGATAGTTCACAGTTAGCATATAGAAATTCTACTAATTTTGCGTGTTGATTTTGTATCCTCAAACTTTACTAGATTTGTTTATTAGTTCTAACTTTTTTTTGGTGTTTAGGTTTTTGTATATAAAGGTCATGTCTGTAAACAGGAACATTTTCCTTTCCAAATTGGATATCTTTTATTTCTTTCTCTTACCTAACAGCTCTGGCTAGGACTTCCAATACTATTCAACCACATATTGAATAGGAGTGGCAAGAGTGGGCATGATTGTTTCTATTCTTAGAGGAAAAGCTTTCATTTTTTTCCTATGAAAATGATATTAGCTGTGGGATATTCATATATGGCCTTTATTGTGTCAAGGCACATTCCTTTTATACTTAATTTGTTGAGTATGTGAATGTCTTTATCATGAGAGGATGTTGAATTTTGTCATATGCTTTCTCTGCATCTCTTGACATGATCATATGGTTTTTGTTCCACATTCTGTTAATGCGATGTATCATGTTTATTAATTTGCACATGTTGAACCATTCTTACATCCCTAGGACAAATGCCATTTGATCATGGTGAATTATCTTACTAATGTGCTGTTGAATTTGGTTTACTAGTATTTTGTTGAAGATTGTTGTATCTATGCTTATCAGGGATATTGTTCTGTAGTTTTCTTTTTGTGTTATATTCTTGTCTATCTTTGATAACAGGGTAGTGCTGGTCTCATAAAATAAGTTTAGAAGTATTTCCTCTTCTTGAATTTTTTGGAAGAGCTTTAGAAAAATTAGTGTTAGTTCTTCTTTAAATGTTTGGTAAAATCTAGGCATGAAGCCATCTATCTGTTCCTAGGCCTTTCTTTAATGGAAGACATTTTATTACTTATTCAAATTCCTTACTCTTTATTGGTTCGTTCAGATTCTCTATTTCTTCATAATTTAATCTTGATAGATTGAATATATCAAGGAATTTATCCATTTATCCTTTTGGTGAATTGACCACCTGTTCATTGTGTAATGACCTTCGTTGTCTCTTTTTATGGTTTTTGACTTGAAGTCTGTTTTATCTCATGTAATTATAGCTATTCCTGCTGTCTTTTGGTTTCAATTTGAATGGAATATCTTTTTCTATCCCTTCACTACCAGTCTATGTGTGTCCTTACAGGTGAAGCTAGTCTCTTGCAGGCAGCATATAGTTGGGTCTTGTTTTTTTTTTTTCAATCCATTCAACCATTCTATGTCTCTTTATTGGAGAATTTAATCCATTTACATTGAAGGTAATTATTGATAGGTAAGGACTTACTACTGCTCTTTTGTTAACTGTTTTCAATTTGTTTTGTACATTTTTTGTTCCTTTCTTCCTATCTTTCTATCTTTCTTTGTGGTTAAATTGTGAGTTTTTTATGTTCATATGTTTTCATGTTATTTATTAATGCCATTTTCTTTTACCTTGAAGAACTCCCTTAAACATCTCTTATAAGACAGGTCTAGTGTGGGTGAACTCCCTCAGTTTTTGTTGGGAAAGTTTTTTTTACCTCTCCTTCATTTTTGAAGGAGAATTTTGATGGGTACCATGTTCTTGTTTGACAGTTTTTAACTTGTACCACTTTGAATATATCATCCCTCTCTCTCTTGGCCTTTGAGGTTTCTGCTGAGAAGTCTTCTGCTAGGCATATTAGATCTCCCTTACACATTATTGGTTTCTTTTCTCTTGCTGATTTCAGAATCCTCTCTTTGTCTTTGATTGCTGGCAGTTTGATTATATGTCATGGGGATAGTCTTATTTCAATTGAATATGACTGGACACTTCTAATCTTCCTAGACCAGGATATCTATATTTTTCTCCAGGTTTAGAAAGTTTTCTGCGACTATTTCTTTAAAATGCTTTCTTTTCATAAATATCTCAGTTGTATTTTTATAATTCCACTTCTGACACATATCCATATTAATTTGAGATTAGTTATCTCAAAGTATATAGAAATTACCTATATTTGCCTATAAATTTATTAAATGCTGACAAAAGAATATTTAACATACCAATATTTAACATATCAACATAATAGAACTTTTTCCAACTTTTTAAAGTATTTTTTCCTACCTAAGCCAATTTCTATTTGACATTTTGGTTACATGTACATATAAAAACAGACATATTCCTCAGCTGACCATATGATAAACCAGCATAAATGTCTTTTTTTCTGGATATAATTAAAGTTTCAGAGGCAAAGTGGTTTAAATTAGATCAAATAAGCTGACCACCTTATGAAATAAATTAAACAAAAATCAAGAAGTATTATGGGTATTAAAAATTAATTCCATAAATCTTTCTCTTTCATATCTTTTAAATATACAAGTATGCACTATGGGTATGTGTGAATTAAAATACTTCTAACCTACATTGTGAGATGCTATGGACAAGGCTATTGTTACTCAATGAAAGGCCCTGAGGCAAAAAAGAGAGGTAGCACAGGTGAGCAGAGGGCACCTGTCCTTTATCAAGATACCCACATAAACTTACTGAAGAGGTAAACTAGATTATGTAAGTCTCAATGGGCTTGGATATTTACCTGGGCCTTCAAGTGATGTTTTACTTTATTGTGTTTTATTTTGTTGTTCTGTATGTTGTTTCTTCCATTATTTTCATAATTGGGGCAAAATTGAAGGTTCAACTAGTCTACAAATGCTTAATATACCCCGTAAACTATTTGAACCAAAGATTTTTATTTATTCTTCTACGAAATTGGTTGATTTCCATCTACAATATTTTCTAAAGATAAGAAACAGTAAGTCAACTGAAGAAACAGCTGGGCTCTTGGGCTATGAAACATTATTACACTTTAGCACATTGACTGCAAAATGCAGAGCCTTAATAGTCTTTTTCCTGATTCTTTCCTAAAATATATGCACTCTGAGACCATGCTCTAATATAGGACCTTATTTAGCCATTTAAAACTTCAAAGCAGTGAATGCCCTCTTAACCTTTCTTTCCTTCTCACAGTCTCTTCCATGTTTGTACCCACTCCTAGTTCCTCTCGTACAAAAGCCCCCTAATACTTCTTTCTTCTACAGGGGGACTTGGTGGCCACTACTCCCTAGAGTCCCAAGACTTTAGCAAGATGAAAACATATTGACTTTGTTTGATAATAATAATAAAAGAGCTTTAACCAACATAGTACTCTTAGGAGGAGAGAGGTTTTCTTTTTGCCCTGGGAATATCAGTAAACATAAATACAATTGAATTTTTGTATTAAACATGTGAGTTGAACTTTTCATATCTTGCCTCTCATCTGCTACATAGTTTTTCAATCTGTGAAGCTTAAGGAGGTCATCAGTTCCTTATCTGCTCCTCTTTTCAGGATCAAGTAGAAATGCAAATCCTTCCATCATCCTTCTGGATCATTTTTGCTTTATCACTTTTCAATAGAAGTCTCTGCAATGATTGAGATGTTTCATATTTGTGGTTATCAAACACTTGATATGTGGCTAGGTGTGAGGGAGTAGTTGAGGCAGGCCTGCATTAGCTGCTTCTCCCCGCAGAGCCAAGTCCCTAAGATAGGGGTCACCACAAAGGATAAGGAAATTGAAAGGCAATAGAGAGAATAAAAGAATACACAGAGACTAAGGTATAGTTTATAGTTTTATATATAAAGATAAGATATAACACAGCGAGGTACTCAGGAGACTGGCGTATCCCCATGACTGCTAGCAATATGGTTAGATTCATACAGGTTTTTATAATCACAGACATCAATTA
>VBSM01000605.1:30615047-30662697 GCA_008086735.1 Cheirogaleus medius | reverse complement strand
CTACCAGAGATTTGAGAGCTCTCCCATGATAGCAGCCTCTAATAAGTGAACTATTGAGTCCACACATTCTTTCAGGGCAACCTTGCAAACTCCTGTTTCTGTCTTTAATATAGTAATATTGGCTTATACAATAGAATAATGATCTTAATGAGCCACATTTCATTAATTCCTCAATCATATTTTCCCAACAGCTAGGGTCACTGCAATGCTAAATTTGTACTTTTCAAAGTCTAATAAGTTTAGATTTACATTTAAATAGCCATATGTGGCTCATAGCTATTATATTGGAAAACACAAGCTTAGGTGTTCTGGAAAGCAACTTAATAGCACATATCAAGAATTTAAAAATGTTAATTATTTTTATTTTAAGAAATATATTCCATGGCAAAATAGTCAGGAAAAGATTCACCTACAAGAATATTTACCTCAATATTTGCATTCTAAATAAGATGGGAAGAGTCAAATAAATTATGATACATTCCATGGCTATTAAAATATTTGTTTAGAATAAAATTTAAATTTAAATTAAATGGATTACTGCTTATGGTATGTTATTAAATAACCATACATGAATTCAAACTTTCTATATTGTTATGCCAAATTTAAAGATATATAATTAAAATAATTGAAGGAAATTAACCAAAATATTAATGGCTTTATTTTTTAATAATGAGTATACAAGTGATTTTAATTACTTCTTTATATTTTTCTTGTAATTTAAAGATTTTACTCAATACATAGGGATTATTTTTCAATGGAAATATCCCTAATAAATCTTATTTTTAAAACAGTTGTAAATATTATAGAAATCATGAAAATAAAGATGGAGAAAAGAGCATTAGATTTGGCAACTAGAAGGTCAATGGTGGAATTTGATAGTGCAGATTAAGGTAGACAGTTCCAAAGCTGATCAAAAGGGATCGGAGAGTGAGTGGAGAGTAGAGACCCAAAGACATCAGGTTCCACCTGTTCCTTCAGAAGATATGACTCTGAAAGCTAGAAGGAAAATACATCATAATCATATCATATTTTGAGTATCTGCTAAGTATTGTAGTATTGTACTTGAATTTTTACATTTAACAGACAAAACAATTAAGTGTTGTAATGTCTACTATAAAAAGAAAACTGAGACTTACAGAAACTGAGTAATTTGTCTTACAAAAACAAAGCATCTGGCACTAAAACTTTGTGACTTTCCACCATGCTTCACTGTCTTCTACAGGTTGGTAAGTAAGGTCAGGTAAATTGCTGTCTTTTTTTTTCCAGCTAGTGCAAGCTAATCCAAGCAAGAAGGAAAGAATCACACAGCACTGTGTTCGCCTACATATTTCATTTCCTTGTCAGTAAGGCAGAGTCACTAATATATGAATTTGGACTCAGGCTAGCCTGGACTCAAATTGTTCTGCTCCACCTTATATCCACTGCACAACTGTAGGTGCACTATTTACCCCTCCAGCCGCAGTTTCCTCATTTGTCTAGTGGAGATAATAGTATAACATCTACCTCAGAGAGCTGTTATGAATGTTAGGAGGATAACATATGTAAGCATACAATTTCTGCACAAAATGACCCAGATACACAGTTGATATTGTTGTTGATACTCTTTTTGTTACAATATGACTGAGTTATGCTGGATTTCTTAGAGGTGGTAGAGGGTAGGTCTTGATCTTATTATATTTTTGTAACATGCTATGTTTTGGTATGTAAAGACAAAATTTTAGTCACTGGCTGAATTATCCCCTCAACAAACATCTATTAATGCCACCTATGTGCCCACTACAATGCTGGGAAATGGAGATAGAGGAATGAATTAGACATTGGCTCTCTTCCAAGAAGCAAGTGGAGAGACATTTACGTAAAGGGATTATTATAAAGCAATGTACGTAGGTCCTATGCTTGAGACAGGAGCTGATTGCTAGGTAAGCTTGGGGGAACAAACACTCTTTTGGGGAAAGAAGGTGACTTTTTATGTAAAAATATAATAACTAATACTATCTTATATGGTCCATGAACTAAAAGTTTTGCACCTTTCATTGAATTTGCTCTTTATTATGTTATGTTGCCTCCTACCTCATGACTTTCTATAGGAGGTTGCAATATAAGCAATTCCCCTAATATGCCATTCAGAAAAAGTGAAGGCACAGGTTTCTCCAAGTGTGTTCTATGGGAAGCTACCCCCACAGATGTTACCTAAAAGGAATTCTATAGTCAAATATATTTGAGAGATAAGTAATGCTTTTGCCTCTTAGACTATTGCAATGTATGGTGATATTTACAGGTTCTGAGAAGACTTGTTGAGATCTTTTAACTCAGACTTTTCCCAAATAGCAACCACAACTAAAAAAAATAAATAAATAACTATAAATACCTTAAAGAAGTAAGATTTGTGGAACTCTGTGGAGGTGGTAATTTAGGCTGTATCTTTTACCTTCTAAGCAAACACCTGTATCCTTTATGGAGTACTTTTTTTAATAGGAAGAGGCATGGAGGGATGATGGCATCTGCAATGCATTTTGGAATATTTCTGATGAAAATGATACAAGCTTGGCCTAGTGGAAATGGCAATAGGAGAAGCTGAGAAGCTAGTGAATTTGTAAATAGTGTAGAACCAGAAAACAGCAAAACTGTCGAAGATTGTATCGTTTAGACAAGAGGGTAATCACCAAAAGTTTAGGTTAAGCCCTTGTAAAGTTTCAGGAAGATGGTATCATTACAAAGTTTTTAGAAAAGATATACACAATTATCATTATACTAATATTAAATAATTCACACAGCTTATATTATTTTGCTTGGTTTTTACTCTATTTTAAACCTAATTAAAATTTTCCTTAGTAATTTTTTATATTCTCCCAGTATTCCAAAATTTGGCTTTACAATATTACCTGCCTACAAATAAGCCTTTTGAAATCACTAAAAACAATTTTAAGCAGTATGCAATATTTAATTGCATGATTGGTTTTCAATGATACTGTGGTCATGACCTGAATTTTCTTATCAAGTGTAATAAATCTTTTCTGATGTCTGGTTAATTATTGCAATTTGATGAATATCTGTTTAAGGTAATGAAATTGAAGTAAAATTATTATAACACTTACGTTCCACTTTAATGTTGTGATGTAATATTCTAGAAGATGATTAAATGATAAAAAGGCATATTTGGGGGATGTCTCTCCCTATCCTGATGCCACATCTCTTTTGCACTTGGGCTATATAAGTTTTCTAATTGTCATGAAATCAGATTTTCCAAGAGGTGGTAAATGCTCCATTGGATGATGATGCACACATCAACACTTCAGTCAATAGCTCGAATATGCTGCCTCTCAAAGGAAAATATAAAAGGCCAGAATGGGGAGAGATGGGATTTGACAGCATAGTTGCACAATGTGTTCCAGGGCTGAGCACCAGGTGTGGTCTGGGATCCTTTAGTGTCAGTGTCGCGACAAGCATGGTGGGACACAGAGAGAGGACTCCCAGGCACTAATGAGTAATGTGCCTCCACTGGGAGGGGAGGGGGTTGGGGACAGCCTGGGTCAGAAGTGTTTGGGGGATCTTCTTTCTTTTCCTCTCTACCACCAACCCAGATTTTTACAATGCACACCTCCTGTTTTCCTATACTACAGTAACAAAAAAAAAAAAAAATTAACTAAGGTTTACTTTTTAATTAAATGTAGTACCACTTAGGAAGATGTATGCTAATCTGAGGCCAAATCTGCAGCCCTCAGCTTTACAAGATGCTGGCCCCAGCAGAGCCTGTAAAGCTCTCGATAAGAGAGGTGAGGAGCAAGGTGCAGGTCCCTCAGCGATAACCTCCTGACTCCGACATTATGGGTCTTTCTGCTGGAATTGAGTTCTACATCTTACTCGATGGGTTATTGTCACAGATGAGTAATGAACGCACCCTGCCCGAGTCCCAGGGTATGGATAGGCGGTCAGTCAGGCCATGGGGAGGCCCAGCTGCAGGCCCGGGCTGGGCAGATAAAGGGAAGGCAGTTAAAGGCACAGGGACACTGGTGACTGCTCAGGACTAGCTGTGGGCAGCAGCCACAGGACTGGCCTGTGGGCTGGGACCCGGAGTGGTGCATTAATCACAATGTTCCCTGGGCTAATGGGCAATGCAGACAGAGCCTCCCGGACTGACAGAATAAAGGCAGAACATGATGAAGAGGGCACGTCTGCCAGTTGGGAGTTTACAGGGTTGGTTTTGGGAAGGCGAAATAAAATAAATGACAGTTACCACAAACATAAACTGCAGGCAGAAGGCATGAATAGGTAGCATGCTCAGGGTAGTCTGTTTTTATTCCTTCCAGTGTTTCTTTGTAAAATAGACCTGGATTTGTCTTACTTGGATGTCTGGTTTCTTTGCAGCCTCCTAAGGAGCTCAGCTTGAGGGTGAAGGGCATCCTTTCTGAGGAACAACGCTGCAAGGCTTGATATGAGTCCTGTTAAGTGTCTGGTGATAATTTCAAAAGTACTGTTTGAGCTGACTCTCAAGATATAACAGGAGACATAATTAATTATGTTTTTTAAAAAATTACAGTTGAATTGATTTATTGAAAAGATCTTCATTTAAAAAAGAAAAAAGAACTTGACCAGAGTGTCTGTAGTGAATTCTGATGCTCCACTTGAATTCTGATGAACCATTTGACAGTCCCTCCTGAGTTTCTGGGGGTGAGTGGTGGGAGGAGGGGAGAGAGAGAAATGAGGAGGAAAAGGAGGAAGAGGAGGAGGAGGAGGAGGAGGAGGAGGAGGAATAGGAGGAGGAAATGTTCCTCTAGCCAAGCACAGCAAAACTTTAAGAGCAGAAATTGAAAATATGTGACCTAACTATTTCTCTGAGCTTAAGATACTGCACAGTTTTTAGGAATAATGATTTAGTGGAAGGGGAACTAATTGACATTAAAAAAATATTTTTATAGCAATTGTATGGCAACCAAACTATAAGATGAGGTGAATTCGTAATCCTTTTTATTCAGAAAGATTTTTATAATCTCCTTCACATTTTGCCAAATAATAGCTCTAATGCTTGTTTAGGAAAAGTTTTAAGTCAGAAATTCTTGGCGAAAAAGGAGGGGGAAGGGTAGAACCAAGTAGTAAGTAGTAAGTAATTAGTTGCAGTTAGGCAAACGAGGCAGGCTAAAGTTTCTTTTCTGTCAAACCAAGAGCAACTCCTGAGGGCGTCAGGGCTGAATGACGCAGTGTGATGCACTTTCTGACTAGCCAGTCACTCAGACCTGAGTAGGAATGGTCTTCTGTATTTCTTTTTCTTTGCAATGATGAAATTGTATTAGAGCTATCTAGTGGTCTGAGAGAGCAATGTTTTCATTTTGTGATCCAGTTTCTGTCTTTAAAATTACCTTGCTTCTATTTTTATTTTTAGTAACTGTAGTATAATAATATCCCACTTTTCCACCCCCAAATTATATGCTGTTAAGAGAGACAGCGTGCTAGAAACATCAAACTAGTCAGCAGACCTAAGAATCCAGTTCTGCTTTGCCAATTACCAATTGCTTGGCCTTTGGCAAGTGGTTTCAGCTGGGTGTAGTGGGAACTTCCTTTTTCTCATCTGTAAAATGTAGACTTGGTAATGGGGTTTCATTGATTCTTTGCTCATTCCCCTCAAACGCAATTAAACTACAAAATCTACATATGTCTCCACTTGCCTTTGAACAAGGGACTCAGAAATGTAGATTAAATATTTATCATGAATTAAATATGCCACCTATTCCAATAATAACAGTTATACTAAACTCATATGTATAGTATATGAGATGAAGTAACCTAGTGCCTTAAATATAGGAAAATCTTAGGTTTTTAGATGACAGAGCATTTCAGCAAATGCAAAATTAAGACATCAATTACTATAAATTATGGCCCCTAATTTGCATAACTGTCCTCCTATGATTTCTTCTTGAAGCCTGTCTGGATGATTCTTGCTCACTTCCTGACTGCAGGTAGACCCTCACCCATCATTATAAGATAGTGACTTAAGTCCAAAGTAGATCTGTCTCCATCATAACTGTGGTCCATGAATTAGAACTACCTGGGCCTTTGTGGGATTGCAGGATTCTCCTAATTCCTGGGTCATCATGAGGATAAATATATTTGGTTTCCATGGTCCTAGAAATAAAGGAGGTGAACCACAGAACTCATAGCTGCTCTCATTTCAGAAAAGTTGACTGTCTCATTATTTAGAGTAAATCAGGGAGGCCTATTTTGAGCCAGGAAAGAGGTGATTGGAAGAGTACATCAAGATTTGGAAAATCAATTCTGTTAGTTAACCTTCAACCCTCAGCAGAACCCCAATAAGCTTAGGTCATATGAGCATTAATGAATGTTTTTCCTAATGTGTGATTCTAATGGGTAGAGTCATCATAGTATTATCATTTTATATTAAAATTTCAGGTTTTACAAATGGATGAATTGGCTTAAGAAATGTACAAAATGCATAATTTCCAAAATAAAAAAAACCCTCACAAGTAGAAGACTAAGCATAAGACTGTATGTAATCTTAAAAGTCTAATTTAGAGTAAAGATATTGATTGTGGGTGAGAATCAGAAAATCTTACTTAGCTACATACCACATCAAATAATGTTTTTGTGTGTGTTTTCCCATATTAAAATTGGCTCAAATGGTGTTCATTTTCAATCTTGCAGAAGTAGCAAGAAGCAAACTGTTTAATGAATTAAAGACTGATAGAGCAGATGTATAATAATAATGGAAGCAAACTTCATCATGCATTACAGACTAATAAGACAGTTATAATGATGGAAAGCATAAGTGATTGTTTATTCCTTGCTATGTAAAGGTTATATCGGTGAAAAAAAAGTCCCCTGGAGTGAAAATAATTCCAATTCTCACTCTTCTAAAATGGGATTCTCTTTTTAGAGTTTGCTGTGGCCTGTGCCATTACACATTTTAATGCATTTGAAGTGCTACTAAAAAGAAACTAAGTTCTTAGAATTTAAAACACAAGGATCCATTTCTGCCTAACAGTCTTATAGTTGTGCATTCCCTGAAGTGTATCCCATCTGCTTTTGGGAGCTCTCATTGCAATATGCAGTGATTGCAGGATAAGCACACCATTTTCCTGTCAATACTTTCCTATTAGCCTCCTGGATCCATACATCATCATCTTGCTGGCCTGCAGTTTGCTTATCTTTGTCTCCGAGGCTGCCTTTGATTTATCTAACACCCAAGCTAATGAGGCATGGAGCCCAGGGTGGCTCCAAGGATAATGCACTTCTGTATAAAAATGCTTAAGGAAGGATCAAGTGATAATCCATTCTAAACTAAAAGGCCTAGCCCTTCAACAAATGTTGTATTTCTTAATCGCTAAACTAAGAGTATAATAGCTCCCCCTTAAGCTACTACCATCAGTAAAACTATACACACTAACTACATGCAATTTACCAAAAGAACTGAAAATTGGATTTTAATTTGTGCTTCCAAAAAAAAAGCCAAAAAATAGTTTTTATCTTAGCAACAGTTATCACCATTATTTGATAGTGTTCTTATGCAAGAATAAGTTAGCTTTAATATTTAATTTACAGTAATAGTTTTATATTCCCTCGTTGGGACCTATGTTTTTCTAAAGACAAAAATAACAGAAGCTACAATGTTACTGTGATATGGATAAATCAAGCCAACCATTTCAATAATGGAGGTAATTACAAAAGTGTACATATCTGAAATGTACTGAGTGGTTAGGGGTTGTTTAATTAACATAAAAATTTCAATATTATCGTCAAGTGTGCTGGTATCACAAAAGCATTGTTAAAAATGTATTTTAAAATAGTAATGATTTTAACTATCTCAGTTATACACAGTTTAGCTGTAGAAACACTTTTTACTGATATGCAGTGGATTCTACCTCACTGCAGCAATACAGCACAATATTAAAAAAGCAAGTGATTTAATTTGGTCCTAGAACTATAAGCCCAAAATATTTCTCTTAGAAATAGTATTCAAATAGGATATCTATACTAATCTACATACATGGATAATTCCCAAGTATCTACTCCTCCTATTTATTTTTTCAATGTAAGCAACCTTAAATTCACTGTACAGAGATTTTCTTAAGATGCTTTACTTTTTCTATTAGTCATTTTCAATGAGAAGTAGAATGCAGAAGATTCTTCCCTTTGTGAATCTTTTGCCAATACCAGGATCAAAACTAACCTAAATGTTTGTACTCCCATAATATTCTGAAAAGAAAAGTATAATAAAGAAATTTAAAAAAAAATAAAAGCAAATATGGAAGGAAAGAAGAGAGGGAGAAAAGAAAAAGAGAGAGAGAGAAAAAAGAGAGACAAAAGAGGAGAGGAGAGAAGAGAAAAAAGAGAAGAAAAGAGGAGGAAAAAGAGGAAGGGAAGGGAAGAGAAAACAGCCATTCTGCAACTAAATTGTAGCAAAAGCCCCAAGAGAAGAAGAGTTCACTCAGTATCATGGTGCAGCAAGAAAATCCTTCACCCACTGGTTCACTCTGTGCCCCTGAGGACCTGACCAAGGTAATAAGTCTCTTTACTGGTCACTCACCAATGGCATTGAGAACCAGGGTGGAATTTAATGATGTGACATTATTAGGAATTGTTGTTGAGATGTAAATGATCTTCAGTTGGTTTATTTAAGTCACATAAAGAACCTAGTTTAGAATGAAAATTACTTATTGATTATTAGAGCAATTAACAGAATAAATTTTAGTGCTGGTATTAACATTTTCCTAAAGTTCAAAACTGTTGCTGCTTAAACTCAGCAGAACACTTAATCGGTCTGGGATTCAAAGATTATCTTCTTTCAGAGATTTACCTTGAAAGGATTTTTTTTTTAAAAAAACTAAGAAATCAATTGTCAAAAACCATTCTAAAATATTTGAAGTTCTTCAATTTTGACTTGTAGTAGGGGGAAAACATGTATAAGATGGAGTTGCATAAACAATTGCTAACTAAAGAAATGGAATATACTATTTTTTTGCTCTATTAAAAAAGTTTGAAGTCAATTAAAGTGGAATCTGTATCATAGATTTCCTTATTCGTTAGTGTCTCTCCAGTCAGCATCATTTATCATTTTGTGTGTCAACTTTTCTTAGTTGTAATTCTTTCTTTTATTAGTCTTTATATTAAAGATGGGATCAAGGCAAGATTTTAGAACAAGGCTTTTGTCAGAACTTATCATCTTCTCTATGACTTTTATGAAATGATAATAGTGTGTATATTTACATACACAAAGGTTTTGTATAAAGTTAATGGGATGCATAATTCAACACCCAAATCTTTGAAAATTGCTTGAATTATTTTGATGTCATGGGCAAAAGTTGCTTTTTTTTTTTTTTTAACCCTGTATTATTGCAATTAGCCTCATCCCAGTGCACCTACTGTGGTGCTGTGCTGGATACTTTTCAAAGGGAATTTTTAATTTGTCTAATCTGCTAACAGACACCACGATTATATAGTCTTAAAAGATGTACTAAAGCCTGAGTGAGAATCTGGGCTAAATTACTGTATTAGTTTCTTGTGCTGCCATAACAAAGTGGCTTAAAACAGGAGGAACTTATTCTCTCCTACTTCTGGAAGCTAGAATTCCAAAGTCAAGTTGTCAGCAAAGCTATGCTCACTCAGGAGGCTCTAGGGAAGAATTCTTCCTTACTTTCTCCTAGCTTCTGATGGCTACCAGAAATCCCTGACATTCTTGAGCATGTAGCTACATCACTCCGTCTGTCTTCACATGGCCTTCTCTCTTTGTCTCTATCTCTCTGTGTCCTCTTCTCCTCTTATAAAAAGTCATTGGATTTAGGGCCCATCTTAATCCGATATAACCTCATTTTATCTCGGTTACATCTACAAAGACCCTATTTCCAAATAAATTCACATTCATGGGTATTGGGGATTGGAACTTTTTCCTGTCTCTTTGAGGGACACAATTCAATCCACTGCAGTCATATAAATAATAATCCTCATCTTCTGTCTGCTTTATTAGTAATAGCTCCTATTTAATGAATACCTAGCAAGAGCTAGACCCTTTGAAAACTTTTTAAAAAATATGCAAAGAAGGAACTATAATTCCAATTGTGTACAAAGAAACTGAACTTTAGGTATGCTAGTACCCAAGATCACAAAGCTTGTGAATGGTGGCGTCAGTATTTAAATGGAGGTCTTTCCTATTCCAAATCCCATGCACTTTCCCCTATGGGGTCTTCACGAATTAAAGGGAACATAAAGTGCTTATATACTTGGTTTTGCAGTAGACTCACTCTTTTAATAAAGATGAGTTAAATAGATATGTAAAACTTCATATTTAAGAGAAAAAATCACTGTTTAGTCAAACCTGTAAATAGCACCACACTCTGGGTACAGACCCCAAACTTGGAGGAACCCTGAAAGATTAGGGATATCACCATGTGTTACATGAAGGTTCCATCCAATGTTCACTTTTGTGGTTCCAAAGTTACCGTATATTTTAGGAGAGGTATCTATTAAAGAAAAGTTATGAAGCAAACCAGTGAAATTTTTTAAGAGATTGAAATAGCTGAACAGATAGCACTTTTGGAGAGGTCTTACAGGGATAATTTTAGAAGTGGGCACTCCTTTTATTTTAATACAATATATGTGTTATATTTTCACATTGCTTTAGTAATTCAAGGTTATTCATTGCTAAAGTTTAAAGTACTTTATAAAAAACCAGAGTTAATTCTATCTCCAAGTGAAAAGAAGAGAATGAGCTTTAAACATTATTTTATTATTTCTTTATTACAATTGGTAGAGACAATAACATAGTATTCTTATTAGACATTGCATTTGTTTGGTTATTATTAGTGCAAACAAGCATTTAAAATTATATTTCTTGGCCATTTATAATGAATGTTTGCATGTCTATATTCTTAGCTCTTTGTGTGATGTGTGTGTGTGTTAGGGGATGAGTGTTTTATCTCCTCAGGGTTTGCAAGATCTCTTTCTATATTAAAGATATTAACCATTTTTTTTTACCATACCTGTTGCTTATTATTTTTTCCTGCCACCTATTTCTCTTTAACTTTGTTTATAGTTCTTTTATCTTAACTGTCCCTCCCATTTTAATTCTTAGGTAATCAAAGTTATTGCTTTTTTTTTATGTTTCTCTTTTTAAGGTCACATTTAAAAAGTCATTCCATAGCTCAAGATTGTGTAAATATTTTCCTAGTATTTTTAGGGTTTTTTATCCCCTCATCATCATCTTCATAATTATTATTATTTTGCATTTTAATATTTAATCCATGTGATGATTTTTGGCCCAAGTCTTCATTCTCATGAAGTACCAGGAAGAAATACTGTTCTTAAATAAAGTGACAACTATGATATGCCAGACTGGAGAAAGACACTCCTTGCCAAGGGAGTTGCTGCAGAGTATCACTGAATCTCAGGTTCTTAGCCTGCATTTAGTAACCTGAGCTAAAACCCATATGCTGTCAAATTGCTTCCCTCATCCCTGTCTCAGTTTCTCCATTATTGAACTGTGGAGTGTTGCACTTGTCTTTAATTCTTCAGAAGTTCTTAACCATCACAGAATTGCTCTTTGATTGTGCCATTCATTAGTTATGAGCACCATGCCATGTTTAATACAAAAGACGAGGAGAAATTACAAGTGATATGCATAGCCTCTCTGAGGCTGTTTGCTAATGCATAAACTGAAAATAACGATGATACTTACTTACTCTAGGGTTGAAATGAGGAATAAATAAAATGATTCGTGCAAAGCAAGTAAGTGCTATTAGAATTACTGTTAGTGTTATTAATGTTACTATTATTTTTTCAAGTCTGATAAAAGATTTTGCTTTAGGGAATTTTTAATATCCACTAAGTTGGAGCTTATTTTTGAATTTCAATTACCTGTGTTAACACTGCTCCTATTGGAGGGTTAATATAGAGCATGTGGGACATTGTTATATAACCTAAGGAAACGTGAATGCTTTTAGAATAATTAAATAAATTATGGCATGATGAAAAAAATTAAACTTTTTAAAATGTACTTTTTAGGGCTCAGCTTACTAAATATTATCTAAAAATTATTGAAACAGGTAAGTGGAAAAATAATGGCCTAAAAATTTGAAAACATCACCTAGGGATACTTAGGGAAACATTGAATACATTTTATTTTTCAGTATTTAGTGTTTTACAACAATTTTCTTTGCATTCCTGTGTTGCAAAAGATATAACGCAGATGGCCTTACAATATCTACTTGACCCATTTTTATTTTTAAGAATTGACTTGCAAGATTGAACCAGACTACTTAATCATCTTCTTAAAGATTAATAACAAAATAGACAAGCCAGGTGGAGAATATACACTATTTCATTCACTGGAGCATATACAAATTCTTAATTTTAATGGAAATTTCATTTGAGTCATCAAAAACATACATGGTCTTTGTTCTCTGAACCAATCTAAGCACATTAGGGTCAATAGCAAACAATTGAGCAACTGTCACTCTCCTGTAACTACATCCATCAGAAAAAAAAGCTGTAATTACAAACTTCAATAGCACTTACTTATTGTTCTAAAACTACAGTAATTATTAAAGGACATTGTCAGAAGTGGATAGGGTTTAGTTACTTACCTTATTTACCAACAGGCTTCATTGCCTTCACAATACCTTGTAATAAAAATTGTCTTAGATCAAATTTATTCACTACACCAAGGAAACCTTAATTTCATGACCCGTGCGTGCGTGTTTATGTGTTTCTGTGTGTTTTAACCACTGAAGATATGTTTGCTTCTTCTATTCCATAAAATCAAGTGTGTTTTCAGACGTTTATATTTTTTCATTCTACATTATACCCTGTATTAGATAAAAATTGTTCCATGTTAATCATAGGCATTATTAATTAAAAACCACATGCTTAGTAATTAGCCTGTAGGGTTTGTCCTCCTGCCAGGACAGGGAAGACTCCCTGGATAGAAGATGTCACGCTGACTAAGCTGATGCTGTGCTTGCTCTTAGCCAAAAGGCCAAGAAGTAAGGCAGCCAATTGGCTGGAACTGAGCAGTCAGTCAAATGGTTTGGTCCCTGCTGGATGTAAAGCAATGGACCGGGTGCCATGCAGGCTCTCTGATGAAGTAGAAGACGCAACAAGGGGTCCAAAATCTAATGAGGAGAAAGAAACACTGAAAATGGAAGTAAAGGACATTACAACTAACAGAAATGATGAATAAAGGATTGTTTTTAGTGATTAAGTATCCCAAACTATGCAATTGGTAAGCATTATAAACACAACAGAATTTGTGTTATTAAAAATTCTTCTGTGGACAGTTTTTTGTTTTAGAACTAAAAGCTAGACTGCTTTGGGCCATCTTTAATGGATACTGCTAGTTGCATGCTCTGTGGCCGCTCCTCTCTTCCTCCCACCAAACAGGATCCCAGTTCTGTTCAGGCAGCTATTCCTCCCCCAGAAGCCCATGGCACTCAGGGGACACGGAATCCATCTTCAGCTTGAGGAGTGCCCTGAGAAGGCAGTGAGCACCTGGCATTTCGCTGGTAACTGGCATTGGTCCAGCTGTGGTGGACATGTGACCCAGGTAGACCAATCAGATGAAGGGAAACTTTTGATTCAGCCTGGAGAAATATGGTCTCTCTTTTTCAGCTGGACATGAAAGAGGACGTCTGTATCCCAGCTGCTGCTGGTAGCCCTCTTGTAACCAAGAGGAAATTCAGTCTGAAAACAAGGCTAATATATGTGGAAGGCATAGGGTCAAGAAAAATGCTAAAAGGTGGAGTTGTAGCCCTATGTAATAATGTCTTGAGGTCGCCCTAAGATTTCCTGTTATGTGAGATGACATATGTCCAGTTTTAAAAGCCAGTTGGAGTTGACATTTCTGAAAGGATCCTAACTTCCATATCATCTTGTGAGGAAGGGATTATCATTGAAGGCAAGTATGTACTGCATTTTACATAGTGTTTTAACTCATTGCATGTATGATTCTTATAGTATACTACCTCTCTGAAAGCTGCCTGAGGTAGCAAGCCTGTAGTCCATCGAAGACAGTGAAGCTTCTAGACTTTGTGGTAGTTGAGCTTATTCCACTGCCACACATTAGTTTTAAACTTATTTTAATGAGCTTGCTTTTTCATTTCTCTCAGCCGTAAAATGGAGTTTATAATTCTTTCACAAAGATGTACAGGTAAATAACAGGCAATCTCTATATTTTAAGTTTTTCTTTTTAAAAAGCAAATGTAAATGCACTATAATGTCATTTAATTATATATTATTTTCACCTATTGGGGATCCACATTCAAAACATAAGAAGAATATGTCTTTTATATATCATATACTTGATTTAAATAGAGTACCTGGGCTTCAGCTTATGGCTGATATGATTCTCCAAATCTAAAAGGAAAATTCTGCAGCCATTCTGATTAGTTCTTTCTTCTCAATAGAAGTCTTGCCTAGATCATGTTGAGTCAGGGAAAATGTGAGACCCTTAGCTATGCACCAGGAAAGAAAAATTGCTTCAGCCCAAAAGATTGAAAAGACATCGTGTGGCTGAAAGGCACACCAGAGCAGAACCTGCCTGTTTCAGAATTCATTTGCATGAATCTTCGTTTCCTAGGGAGCGTTCCCAGCCACCAGCAGAGTAAGCTCCTTTCTCTGTGGATTCTGTGACTTCCTCCAAAGGCTGACCTTTTCTTATGGCAAATCCAGCATCCATATTCCATAATTTCTGCAGCAGAGTAAACTGGAGGTCATTCACTTGTGTAAGGTTATGGGGTAACCTAGCCCCTCGGGGCACTGCCTAGTGCTCTTTCTCCTTGAGTTAAGACTCATCAGATCCACACTGCCCAGGTCTGAAGCTATGATTCAGCTGCTTGATGGTAAAAGGGATGTTCCTCTGCAATTAGGCAAAATAGAAGAGAAATTAAATTTAGAACATTCCATTCAAAAGGAAAGTAGACTATTATTTTCTGTATCAATTGTGAGGGTACTTCCAGCAATATGTGTCAATTTCTTTGAGTAACTCAGGAAAAAGTGAGTATGTTATTGGTCCACATCTTTAAAAATAAACCTTCAGATTATCTTCATTCATTAACTCCACCTTGAAAGATTTATTGAGGATCTACTTTATGTTCTGCATTGTGCCAGGGGCTGGAGACATGTAAAGCCACAGTTGTGATCCTTGCTCTCACGGTGCTTACCGTCTGGTGGGGAGAGCTGACAAAAATCAGATGAGCATGCAGGTGAAGGTAATATTAGCTCTGCGAAGTGCTGTAACAGAAAAGTTATTTAGTGCTGGGGGAGCAGAGAGAGTCAGAGAGAAATTGAGCTAAGTCAGAGAAAGCTTCTGAAGGAGTTAACAGGAAGGGAAAAAGGAAGAGAAGTGGAAGAGTACCAGAAAATGAAACGTCCTGTGCAAAGGCCAGTGGCAGGAAGGAGGAATCCTCTTTGAGGAACTGAAAAAAAGGAGGGTGCCTGAAGGGCAGTGGGTGAGAAGTGTAAAGTGCAAAGGAGGCTGCCACCCAGATCATGTAGGTCTTCCTAGGACAGATTAAGAATGCTCTATCCTAGGAGCATTGGTCATTGAGACATTTTCAGATGAGTGTGGAGATGTGTGAAATTCAAGTTTATTTAGAAAAGATCACTCAAGACGCAGAACGAAATGAATGGAAAAAAGAGTGGCATTCCAGACCTTTTTTAAATATTACAAATTATTTTATTATGTTATTTAGAGATAGGGGTTCACTCTGTAGCCCAAGCTGGAGTGCAGTGGCATGATCACAGCTCACTGTAACCTCTAACTCCCAGGCTCAAGAGATCCTCCTACTTCAGCCTCCTGAGTAGCTAGGACTACAGGCAGATGCCACATGCCCAGCTATTTTTTTTTTTTTATGGAGTTTTCCTTGTTGGTACTCTCTGAATTCAGATCAAATCCTGCTTCTGTTCAGTCCAATATGGACTCATGACACTCTTTCCCCAGAAAGAAATCCAGAAGAAAAGTATAATGACAGATAGAGGAAATCCTCTTTCAAGTGTAATTCCCTGAGAATGTGCCTGGGAATCACTGGGGCAGGTGTAGTAGTGCTGGAGAGAGAGGCTTGTTAAAGATGCAGATTTGTGGTTCTGGCGCAGATCTCCCATGTGAGAATTTGGGGGTTGGGGGAAGACTACAACAAAGTGAACCTGCAGTCTTAACAAACTTCCTTAGAAATTCTCAAGCTAAAATCTGAAACCTAGTACATTCTCTGACTGAAAGGCGGGAATTGACCTTCTCTTTCCTGAGGCCACCTAGTCTAGGGCACTGTCCATGGTGACAGAGATGGTTCTACAGCTCAAAGGCAGAAAAATCTAGAAACTTACCACAGCGGTCCTGTCTCTGCTGGGAGGTTTCTGCTTCTGAACTAAATTGCCCACACAGTCGAATCGTAATATCTAGGAAGTTAGAGGTAGGATTTCTGTATTTCCGGATGAAACAACCTTTAAGAGATATAGCCATTACTGCTCTGAGTTGATGTCTCTGTAATTTTGTTTAGCTGACTGCAGAACCTGGCAAAGCTGTTGCTGCTATTGATGTATAACATGCTGCTATTATTGGTCTTTTTAATATAAATGTATATATATATATACACACACACATATATATATACATACACATACATATGAAATCTGAATTTTTGGAAACTTTAGCTGTGCCGTCAAATTTGGAAAAAGTAGCCCAGTTTACTGCATTGAGTTGGCATTGTATAGAAATTAATAGCCATATTGGTTTAGAAAGGTTAAACTTAATTTTTTTCCATTAGTATGGGGGTAACACATTGTATTAAATATGTTAGGTCTTATCTACATGGATTTGATTACAGAAACTAAGAAAGTATTCTCTCAATAATGATAATAATAAAAAGAATGATTTATAGCAGGTAAAGATTTAAGGACTAGAAATAGGGCTGTCCGGTTAACAGAGCCAGAACATTTGCACTAGAAATGAAGAGAGGGGCTGGCTGTGGTCTGATAGTAGGATTTACCTGGGAGATGATAAACCTGTGACAATAGCCACACCCCTCACCCAATCCATGGCAAGAACAGACTAAAGAAACTGATTGAAAACTATGGCAACATGAGTTTGAGTTCAGCATAATGTGTATTTTCCAAATAATGACATTTAAAAATGCTAAGTTGTTCTTTCCAGAGAGGGAAGTTGTAGAGCCCCTTTCAGTTAACATCTTTAAAAGGGGATCTATATGAATTGATCTGGGGTGTTTGAGAGGAGATATTGCTATAAGCCAGGCACATGAGCTCAATAATATTTCAGGTCCTCTCTGGTCCCTAACTTCATAATTTGAAATATTTCCATAGTAATATTTTACAGATAATGTGATGACAAACAAAGTCTATACAGACAAGTGAGTAGAAATTCACTGAATAAAGTAAAATTCCAGTACAAGTCATATGGGAATTTGCATTATCTAAGTTGCAGGGGAAAAAAATGAATTTTAGGTTTTATATGGCTCTGCTTCATTAACTTGATCATGGATAAAATGAGATTCCTGATTTCCACCTACAAAGTGGCATATGAGGTAGCAGTTAATTATTTATATCTCCTATTATTATCAGATTAACACAGCAGGTATATGCAATAAGCAAATGGATGACTCTTTTTTTTCCAAGTTTCCTCTGACAGTCTGGAAGCAGATTCATTTTATGAATTTCCTCCTGTTTTCTGAGATTTTTATATGAGATAGCATTTAAAAAACAGTATCATACTAAAAATCTAAAGTGTTAGTGAATAGAGGACTTGATCTGCAAAAATGGAAGCAATAACAGCAGACATGTTGATTTAAAAATTTTTGTCTTCTTAGAAAAATATATACAAATTTTTCATTTCAATGATAAGTTTCTCCAAGCCATTATGAAGTTTGCATTTTTATTTTAATACAATTTAACATGGTCAGTTTTAAATTTGAGAAGCCATTTAAACATATACCTGTTATGTAATTTCAAAACCATTCATTTGCAGTACTTTGGCAGTGGTGTATAGCTCTCAACCAAACGTTATCTGTTTTTGGAAACAACCCACATACCTCATTTGGAAAACCCTTCATATGTATGTCCAGGTGAGATGTGTAGTCATCTGGCTTTGTAAATCATGTTTCTAATTCCAAGGTGTGTCAGAAGCACACTCTCATTTACAAGGCCTGTGGCTGATCCCTGTGGACTGTTGAGACACATCTTTAAGGGGAGAATTCCAGGGACCTCCAAGCAAACTCTGAGAGCATGTGGTTTTTATGCAGCCACCAGCCTCTTCAGAACTTGGCTTCCAGCTGAGTTCGTGTGTAAGATAAAAATCCTAGTGCAGTGTCTCTCCTCTCAAATTTCTGGCAGGTGTGTACTAGATCCTGACTACTAAATACTTTGTAATTAGAATGCCTTGGGCAATCACTGTCATCCTACATCTGTAAGGGAGTGAGGGCAGTGTTAGCATGACTGTGCTCATTTCTTTAACATCCCATGCCTATAGACCCAAACACAGCTGCCCGAAGGGCCTGTGTTTGATGCATGAACTATAGGAGGACCTCAGAAATGAGTCTAATTATATCAGTATCTGAATTCTTTGTGGAAGCAAGATGCATTATTCATAATCAAGACTGAACCTCTATATAGGGAAAAATAGTCCAATGCAGGTACTGCCACTTTTTAAACATCACTTTCAATTTTTGTGTTTATTATGTTTATTATCTGCTTTCCCAACACTGGAATGTCACTTGCCAGAAGGCGAAGGAATTTTTTTCTGTTCTGGTTAGCGATGTAGGCATAACTGTTTTAACAACGTATGGCACAAAGTTAGTTATCAATGAATTAATGAATGGATATTAGCTTTTAATACTAAAGATTAACCATTAAATTAGGATAGTTATAGGCAAACAATGTGTATGTAAACTATTTTATCTAATGTAAACAAGTGGGGGACATATTTTCTTCCTAAACTGTGTACTGAATATATTAGTATCAAATAATCAAATGTGATCAAGAAAGTGAAGTGAGAAAGACAAAATACCATCTATGGAAACTGTTGATCTAAAGGACTATAAAATCCTCAAAGGGAATTGAATTTTAAGATGCCCAGCCTAGAGTATGTGTACATTCTTAGTGATTAATGTATTGGAGGAATAATTAATGAGGAAATAAAATTATATCAATATGATGCCACTTCATAAGGACTTCATTGCTAACCTCAGTCTGTGATTATTTTTATAGTTAATATTGCCATGTCATATCTATAGTGTTAGCCTGTCATTTTTTTTCATGTAGATATCAGGTAGAATTTTGGTTTATAACTTTGTTTCATGCCCATTTAGAGTTTTATTACTGCAACTAAAAATAAGAACCCCAAATGTCCTAAATTTTCCCAGAAAATGGCCTATTCATTATCTCTATTTTAACATCATTTTGGGCTAAACCCATTGTTATCAGTGTTTCAGACTATTTGTCATGTATGCAAATAAGTCAACTTTCTGAATAACATAGAATAAAAAGGAATATTTCCCCTTTCATACGAAGATGATACTTGTAGTCCTATAACCGTAAGCAATATAAATTTGTTCATTGTTTGACTTCAAATTTTTCCTTTGTAGTCAAACGATGAACAAATATATATTGCTTACCAATTTGTCCTTCAATTTTATTTTTCATTTCCTCTGGTCTGTACCTCATTCTCCTATACACTTAGAGGATGATTAAAAACTTACACAGTCTTAAAGGCTCAGAAGACACAGGAATTATTTGAAATACTGAAGAGACTTTAACATCCATTCAGGCTAGTTATTTGAATAGAGGCCAAAGAAATGATCGGCCAAAGGTTATGCAGTTACTACATGATAAGGTGGGCTAGAGGTTTCCCCATTCCTTGACAAAGGCTAATTTCCTTTGCTTTTCTTTTGGTGACCCACCTCGGCATTTAGCTGAAGATAATGAAAAGAGCTTAGTTAATACTGGTTGGTTTACATTGAACTGAGTCAGAATAAATTCCTTTACATTCTATTTAGAATTAAAAATAATCAAGCTGTTTCTTATTAGCAGTCTGAAAAACATCTTTAGAGAACATGCATGGAAGTCACATTAAGTATAGATATAGCATGATTAAGGAACAAATATTTATTGCTAGATAAATTGCTGAAGGATAGATATCAATGCATTTTCCCAGTTAATTAGTGACCGTCAGAAACAATTACAGGATACAGAGGATGAAGCTCAGAGGGGGGCATGGGATAAATGGATTATAAGAATCACAAACAGCGACCATAGAACTGCCAAGCCAGCCAGCAGAGATTTATAAGAGATTAGTAATTTGAATGAAGTTGAAGGAGGACAGTTTTAATATTTACTCCTAATTTTTTATGTAAGTGAGTTGACATGCTCACTTTAAAAAATCTATTCCCTTATACTTCCTTCCAGTCTGTTCCAGCAATGCACTAGCTTTCCAATTTTATTTCTTTAGACTTTCAAGCTAGAAGTATACATTTTAAACTCTTTTGAAATTAAGTAATTATTTACATTATATATTGATATATATTATTTCAAGATTTATAAAGCAATGAGAGATTTGGAGACTTATCTGGTGACATTTATATTCCTTTTTAAAACAAAAAAATATAGGTGGCAAAATCTTTATTTCTTTTAGCTTCACACACAGGCAAATGCAAATCAGGAATGCTTTGTATAAAGAGGTTTTTCCTAACTTCAGTTGCATCTGTCGGATGAGGATCTGATGGAGTGAGGGAAAGGGAATAGCTCCCCAGCTCATCTGAATCCCCAGCGACATCTCAGCTTGCATCTAGGAGGTCAAAAGTCCTTGATGGTCCGATTGTGACCTGACGCAGGAGGCTAATGAAGAAAGGGCAAGGTGATTGGCCGAGGGTCTGGGACACGGCTCTGGACCTTTCTCCTAACTTATAAAAAACAAGAAAATGTCACTTTATTTGCTTTAAATCTTACTGTATTCAACACTGTGCCAAGAAATGAAAGTGTTATTTGTCAGACTTTTTATGCATAAATAACTGCTCAGAATTATTTTCTAGTAGCTTTATTTTCGAATATGAAAGTTCTAACAGGGTATTTGATGGCAGTTGCTTCGAAATATAATTTGACTGGGAATTGGAGGATTTGGTAGAATTTATTCATTTAACAAATACGTTTTGCGTCTATTTACTATGAAGAGTAATTAAAGAGACAGAAATGAATGAGATCACATTCTTACAAAGATATTCCGCCGTAGTACTGTATGTAGTGTTTTAGAACACGGTTGGTATTGTAAAGGAATGGAGCTGATAATATTGGTGCTGAAATGTGACTATGAGATAAATTTTCATGTAACATTTTAAACTAAACCATGAAAGAGAACACAATGCTTGGAATATTGTTCACATTTATTCCTTCCTTTCCTTTCTTCTTTACCTTGCCTTTCTTCCCTGCTTGCTTGTAGCTCTAGCTTTTAAGCCATCTTTAATTCCTTCTACTTTGTGCTCTTGGGAGGACCTGCACTTTGAAAATACTTGACATTCAGGAAAATACACTTTATATGTTAAAAATCAATGGTGACACAATATTTACAGCCCAAAGGCCAAACATTTGGAGTTTCTTTATAGAGAGTAAGTGCTCAGAGACCAGCTTTGTGCTACTAAGCTGTAGACATCAAAGAATAATAATACAGCAGTTTTCAACTTGATGGCCCGAATGGGCTTCAGCCCAGTGAAGTGAAGTATCGAGCTGTTTCACAGATCTGTAATAGAGAGCCGGTGTGGGAATCCTTATTTTATCTTAATTACTAAGGAGCCCTTCATGTCTCAGAAGTCCCCATGTTTTGTTTCAAAACTTCTATCTGGAGAATGAGTTTATAGACTTGTGTCTACAAAAGAATGACAATACTTTGAATTAGGTTTTAAGAAGATTCAAAGTGCAGCCAGGAGGGGAATTCTTTTGCTAGTCTCTGCTACATTGCAGGGTTTCAAAGACAGCTTATGGTAGGTCTATGATTTAGTAGAAAGAAAAGAAAATGTAGTAGTTGGTGACTCCCCTGCCACCTAGCAAGTTGAATTTTCTTGGGTTAAGCACACATCCGCAAACACACACACACACACACAAACAACCCAAAGCATTTATTAGCTCATTAGAAACTGCATTATGTGTCTGGGTAAGGAGTATCATTTGGTTTGTACATTTGACCCCTCATTGTTATTAGTTGCTCTTTTTTAAATCAGCAGAAAGAGAGAGGATGGCAATAACTATTACTAAGCTAATAATAATTATCAGGACCAAGCATGGTTATTGATGGCTCCTCTGTCCTTTCATGTATATGTTCCCAGTGATACTGATGTGCTGCTTCTGTTATTGGGCATGAACTTTCTGTGACCTATCATTTATCATCAGATGAAGTTCTGCCTAGCCTAATAGTTACATTACGTAACAGAGCTTTCTGATGGTGAAAGGAATCTGCTTAAACCACCGATGTGCTAGGGTTTCATACAGGGTATAGAGTATTCATTCTCTTTACTTGTAAAAGAGACTCAGAAGGAGTTATCTGACATTCACCTTGAGGAAAACTCTGGACGAAGCCAGACGGGGCTGATAAAGGATCACTTTGGGAATGACTCCAAGCCTGTGAAACACAGAGGATTTAAGAAAGAGGAACTCCTCAAAGTACCATGAATATAGTCATCAGACTTTCCCCTCATTTTCTGGGTGATGAGGTTGATGTCTAGACTCAAGGTCACCCATCTTATTTATGACTTTTTTCCTACCATACTACAATGCTTCTCAGGGACAAAAGACAGGAAGGACGTGACCTATGATCAATGTCTCTGGGACATCCAGGATACAATTGCCACTAAGATCCCTGCTAAGCAAAGAAGCATATTTTTTAGGTCCTTCCCTGAAATTATAGTGCAGAGTACATTAGCAAGGAGGCAGCTGGGTCTGGGATGAGGTGAGGGAGACTGCTTCCCAGGGATTCAGAGCATACAGCAATAGCATACGGGGATCCCAGATTGGCCCTACCAAAAATCCATCAGCTGCTGTGTCCCACTTTCTGTGGGGCTAGATGGTGCACCTATTGTACTGATGCAATGTCACCAGAAGAGAAGAACTATTGGAACTGTCGAAACTGTGCATATAGGAAGATAGCTTTTTGGTTGGTGGCGAGAGATATTGTGGACAAGGCTTTGTGTGGTTTCCCCGGGTGCTGCTATTAGGCTATGCTTCTGAACCTGAGCATGTTCTTTTATCCCAGCAGGCTTTGAACATCATAGGTCCCTGAAGACAGTGGGCCAGAAGCATTTGCCAGTGGGTAACTATGCGTACTTGATGTGCACAAGCAAAAAAGTAGCCAAGAATTCGTAGGTCGCTAGGCAGAAGGCAAAGCATCCGTAGCCATGGGGTTCATCTTTAAAAGCCTCCTGAAGGTACTCCTGAGGAGTTTGGAAGGCAGAGAGGGGGCTGCTGAAGGACCTATTACCTGAGAGTCAGACTCCGTAGTGGTGAGACTACACCAGTTTCCTAGACCTGCTGTAACAGACTGCGTAGCTTAGCAACAGAAATAAATGTATTTATTTGTAATCGACAAATAGTAATTGTATACATTTATGGGGTCTGATGTGATGTGTTGATATATGCTCACATTGTGAAATGGTTAAATCAGACGAATTAACATATCCATCACCTTATATATTTTTTTTGTGATGAGAACATTTAAAATCTACTGTTTTAGCCATTTTGAAATATATGCTATGTTGTTATTAAGTATTGGCACCATGCTGAAAACAAGTCTCTAAAACTTATTCCTCCTGTCTAACTGAAACTTTGTGCCCTTTGAACAACATCTTCCCCTCCTTCCCCCACCTCTGGTAACCCCCACTCTACTCTCTACTTCTATGAGTTTGACTTTTTTAGAGTCCACGTGTGAGTGAGATCATGCAGTATTTATCTTTTTGTGCCTGGCTTATTTCACTTAATATAATATCCTCCAAGTTAATCCATGAAACAACAGAAATTTATTGTCTTACCTTCTGCAGGCTGGAAGTCTGAAATCAAGGTGTCAGGAAGGCTGGTTCCTTCTGTGGGCTGCGAGGGAAGGATGCATTCTAGGCCTCTCTCCTTCGCGTGGAGAAAACCATCTCTTCCCTGTGTCTCTTCACATCATCTGCCCTCTATGCATGTCTGTGTCTGTCTCCAAATTTACCCTTTTTCTAAGAATAGTCATTTGAGATTAGAGCTCTCATGACTGCATTTTAATTTGATTACTTACGTCTCTGAAGTCTTCATGTCCAAATAAAGTCACATTCTAAGGTATTGAGGGTTAGGATTTCAAAATATTTGGGGGGACACAATTCAGCCCATAACAATGACTTTGTCTTGGTCTCTCTGAGATTAATTTCTATGGCTTATGACCATGAATTGTGTTTGAATGCCAGACAAATTCTTGAATGTATGTGTGTGTGTGTGCGCACTAGTTGACTTCTTCCTCAGGATGGAAGTTTCTTCCACCGTTTTCAATCATCTGAAAGCTAATCAGTTTCCTTTTTTGAAATGGAAAATTACCTTTCTTTCTTTATGCCCCCATCCATTTCCTTCTTACTACCGATCTTAGTCCATTCAGGTTGCTATGACAAAATGCTATAAGCTGGGTAACTTGCACACAGCAGAATTTTATTTTTCATGGTCTGGAGCCTGGGAAGTTCATGATCAGGATGCCAGCAGATTCTGGGTCTGGTGAGGGCCCACTTCTTGGTTTCTTACTGTGTCATAGCATGGTAGGAGGGGCGAGCTAGCTCTCTGGGGTCTCTTTGATAAGGGCATTAATCCCATTCATAACCTAATCACCTCCCCAAAGCTCTACTTCCTAATACCATCAACCTAGGGATTGTGATTTCAACATACAAACTCTGGGCGTTGGGGAAGACACAAAAGTTCAGACCATAGCACCACCTCTTTCCCTTTGCTTCTATCACTTACTTTTTACTACATTTACTATATTTACATTGTGCTGTTTGCTTTTTGATTCTCTCATTGTCCCTCAAGATCCTTCTTCCCTCATAATCATAATTAATTTTTAAATGCTTTGTTTCTTCGTTTCTTAACATTACATTCCTTTTAACTTATATGAGTTCCTTCTGATTTCAGCCTCTTTTCCTCCATGGTCTCAGAAAGTCTGAAGCAAAGATCTGAAAAATGTTTATTCATTTATGTCATTGGATTATGAGATTTTTATTATTCTTTTTACTGGAGTGTTGTTTGTCCTAGCTTTTAACTATCCAGAGAGTAACCTTGCACCATGTATAGATTATCCTTTAACAAATGCGTTTGGTTGTCAGTGATCTGAAGACTTATTTGGGATATTTGGAAAGAAGCTTAAAAGAAGTTTAGAATGAGGATGTTTTATCCTGAGATTTCACTTGAATTCACTCACGACCAGAGTTAACAACATAGATACTGTAGGCTTTCTTGGCTTCCAGAGAAAGGCTGCCATTATGTCATAATATTATTAGAAGAAAGCAGGACTAATTGTTGGATTTTTTCATCCATTATTTTCCCTCCTGTCTCCCCTTTTTAGCTCCAAAAGCTGGTGTTCTGTGATACATTGCTGGTAAATATTTAATTGCCATTCTCAGAAGTGTGTTTTGCATTTTCACATTACCCTCTTCCTCACGGTGATGAAAGACAAGATGGGTAATATATATGTGTGTCAGTGAGTATGTACTCTGGGTATTGTCTTTATAATAAAAGATAATATATACATTAGATTTCCTGTAATGGAGAACTTTGTCGCCTGCTTCTTAATGAGAGGTGCTGATGTGAAATGACCCTAGCTTTCCTAAACACACAGCAATCTAATTTGAACCTGTACGCCAATTACAGGCCTCTGTGGAGCACTTTATGGTGAAACAATCACGTCACAATAGGATTAGAACACTATGCCCCAGGACCACAAGGGAAGCCAGCCCGGGCATAACTGCAGGTTTATTCCTCTAAATTGTCTGTAAACAGCATTGATAGCCACCTTGGTGCCACCTTGGTATTGTTTCTATAAATCCTCCATAGAAACAATCTAAAATGAATAGACAACGAGTCAGTAATGGCCTGTTAGTTCCCAACACAGGGTTGCGCCACTGATCTGCCTCATGAATACCATTCACTCATAGGGATGGATCCTAGATAAACAGTCACAGACCGCAGAACAGACGGGCTTTATGACCACAATCAGGTTAGATATTCCGAGAAATCACTGTGAATTGTGCCTTCTCCTCATTGTGAGTTAGCTTCAGAGCCGAATCCTTTTAGTTCTCTTAGTAAGTTTTTGCAGTCACATACTTTCCATACTCTTTTCTATTTCAATAAGAATATGTTTGCAGTTACCTGATAATGTTAACTGTCTCTGACTAATGTAAAGAAAGCTGAAGTTGTTATGTTTTGATCACTAGGGCAGGTTTGAAGAAGATGAGACAAGTGAAGTCAAGCCACTGAAATGAAAAGTAACCACCAGGTTGTGCCAGTGGGCTGAAGTAATTGTGTAATGTGTAGTAGAGGATCCTTCTAACTTGACAATATTATAGGGTCAACCATATACTCTTACAAATTAACACCAAATAGTGTAAAATTATGCCATTAAACTCCAGAGAAGTATTGAGTTTTTACTCCCTTCTTTGATACATAGAAATAAAGGTAAAATATTTTCATTTGCTCTGCTGTATTGTTAAATATTTGTCTTCATTTGGGCAATGTATAGGCAGTCAATATTTTTTGTCTCAATGAGCTAAACTAGTTCTGTAAAATAGAGCTACTGTTCTATATTTGTTAGTGAAATACATAAAACCATTTCTGTATTGCTTATTTGGTGATGTTGGTTGACTACAACAAGTGTTTTTAATGAGAAAAGAATCAAAGGATGAATATAGTGTGTTTGAAAAAAATCACATTACATATTCCCTAGGTTGGTGTCATTTGGGTCTCTGAAGAAGACAAAAATTGGTTAAGAGCATCTCTGCTCAGGTTTGGATTTAGTAGTTTCCTACTACCCAGGCACAGAAAGAAATACTCATTCACTCAGAAAAAAAAGTTTTGAGTGTCCTCTGTGTGGAAGTCACCATGGTAGACTAGGTAGGTTCTACTCCCCAAACCCTACAAACTATTGACCAGTGGAGAGTGTAGAGGATTTAGTTTATTAAAAACAAAAGTAAAAATACACACAAAAATATGCTTGCTACTTGAGAGACAAAGTATAGTTTGGGTTGGAGTGATAATTCAACTTGCAGGTTGATAAACTTCTTTCTGCCCTGTATAGAAACATGCATGTTTTAACCTGGGTTGCAATAACAAAATACCATAGATGGGGTAGCTTAAACAACAGAAATTTATTTTCTCACAACTCTGGAGGCTGGAATTCTGAGATTGGGGTACCAACATTGTTGAGCTCTGGTAAGGGATCTCTTTCTGGCTTTTAGATAGCCACTCTCTTGCTGCGTCCTCATGTGAGCTTTCCTTGATGTGTGTGCTAGGAGCAAGAAAGTAACCCATCTCTCTCTTCCTCTTCTAATAATACCCCATAGGATTACATTCTCACCCTTATGACCTTATTTAAACTTAATTGCCTCTTAAAGGCCCTATCTCCAAATACAGTCACACTGGTGGTTAGGACTTCAACATATGGATTTTGGGAGGACACAGTTCAATCCATAGAAATGTATTACTTATTTCAAAGTACAGGTGAAATTTATTTCAATAGAAAATTTCAAACTGGAGCCAACCATTCATACATTGTATCTAAAAATTCCCAAAGGCTCCACCAACAGACTCCTGGAATTGGATAAACAAATTCAGCAAAGTCTTAGGTTTCAAAATCAATGTACACAAATCAGTAGCATTCCTATCAGTCAAACTGAGAGTCAAATCAAAGACTCAATACCATTCACAATAGCTACAAAGAAAATAAAATATTTAGGAATATACCTAACTAAGGAGATAAAAGATCTCTACCAGGAGAACTATGAAACACTGAGGAAAGAAATCACAGATGACACAAACAAATGGAAAAACATATGCTCATGGATTGGTAGAATCAACAGTGTTAAAATGTCCATACTGCCTAAAGTGCTTTACAGATTCAACACAATCTCCATCAAAATACCACCATCATATTTCACAGATCTAGAAAAAATAATTCTATGCTTTGTTTGGAACCCAAAAGGAGCCTGAATAGCCAAAGCAATCTTAAGCAAAAAGAACAAATCTGGAGGCATCAGTTTACCAGACTTCAAACTATATTACAAGGCTATAGTAACAAAAACAGCATGATATTGATACAAAAATAGAGACATAGACCAATGGAACAAAACAGAGAAACCAAATATAAAACCATCTTCATACAGCCAATTGATCTTTGACAAAGCAGACAACAGTATACACTGGAGAAAAGAAGCCCTATTCAATAAATGGTACTAGGAAAATTGGATTGCCACATATAGAAGAATGAAACAGAATCCAGATCTCTCACCACTCAGAAAAATTAATTCAAGATGGATAAAACATAAGGCATAAAACCATGAGACTTCTAGAAGAAAATATAGGAAAAACTTTTCTGGATATTGGCCTGGGCAAAGAATTTAAGACTCAGAATAAGGAGGCTATTGTGTCCTAAAAATAGCACTCAGTTAGAGGGAGACAATCTGAATTTGAGGACTGGTTGGCTATTTGCCAGCTGGGTAAAGTTAGGCATTCTACACCCAGGACAGTCAAAATAGACACATGTACACTTCTTCATGTAATAACGAGCACACTGTTTCTCAACTGCTGAGATGAAAAACTTTTACCATCTATCCTCTTCCTTCTGCAAGCCCTGAATTCACTCAGTTGCCATGTCCTGTTGGTTCTACGTGTGATAGATCTTCTCCATCTACCACTTTTACTCCCCACTCCCACCTACTGCCTCTATGGACCAGGTGATAATGGCTTCCTCACATTCTGCCAACAGCCCTTTCCCACAGCTCTAAGCATGTCCTTCCCTATTCAAAAATATCCATCAGTTCCCCATTTACATATAGGATAAAGTCCAAACCTGACATTCTAGACCTTCTAATAGCCATTCCCAGGTCAGATTCCTCATATGGTCTTTACAACTGCTCTTTGTCCTGCTATTGCCCCAGCAAATTAAGCTCATCACCACTCAATACACTGCCCTCACACTCCTCAAAGCTTTCATGGTTTACCATTATTGTACTTATTCTCATCATTCTAGTCATTCAACAAATATGTGGGAGTGACATGTTTGGGTCTCTGTCTTAGGTGCTGAGGATATACAAAGGAGATAAGACCTGCTTCTGGCTTTCAGACTTCATTGTCTAGAGAAATAGTCAGACATGGAAACCGATAGTTACAATTTAATAGGATAGATAAGTGCTCAAAGCTATAATACTTGCCACACTCATGTGTACATGTCTGTATCTTACTCATCCAATCCTAGCTCACATGCTACTTAATCTCTTACTCCCTTCTCTTATTTTCATGGTGCTTTATCTGTGCTTCTTGTCTTTATCACTTTTGTCATATCTTAAATGCATGTGTTCTGATGTCTTGTTTTTCTCAGACTATAAGCTTCTTGCAAGCAATATCCAGTCAATATCAAACCTTGTGTTCCTTTAGTGCCTAATACAGCCTTTTGTCCATCATTCAAGAATGTGCTGACAAAAATATTTCCTACATTTGTGGTACCACAAATTAAGACAGTAGAGCCTTTAAATAAAACTATTTCCTTTGAATAATAGTGAAAACCTTTGTGATTTTATCAGGTTTTAGTTTACTAATTTAGTTAAATAAGAGCCTGATTAGAGGTTTAGGAACATGCATTTCAAAATTAATTCCAAAGGTTGAACATTACATACAAAAAAGTATACATGAAACACTAATTATTACTAATATGTTCTAAGCATTAAAAATAGATTTGATTATGATACTCTTTAAAGTGCTTCTGGAGAGTATATAAGAAAAATCAGAGGCTCTGGAGGCAAAGTCATATTCATTAAATATATAAAAAAAGGAAATATAACTTTTAACAAATATTTCCAACATTAAAGAAATGTAAGCCCCTAGGAGTTTTTGTGGTTTTACTTGCAAATGTTATTCACTTTGTATTTTAAATTAGAATTTTCCTTTATAAAATCCTTTACAAAAAAGGAAAAGGTTAATGCATACTCTGGGAAAGAAATATAAAATTATTGTTTATGACTTTTTTTATTGATATTATAATAACTGTGAAGAAAATCTCAGTGAACTGGCACTAATTTCTTTTTCTTTTTCTTTTTCTTTTTTTTTTTGCTGAAAGATAGCATAAGTTCAAAACATTTCCATTTTATTCAGATAACTGACATGGCCTCTCCTAACAACTCAATCAAATAGTAACCTATATAATTGCCATAGTTTTCTTACATTTGGATTTAATCTCTTTAGCAGCCAAAAGAAAAAGGGACATATATAGTCGATTTTGGAACTCGCAAAGTTATTGTAAAGCTAAGACATGCTACATTTAGAAAATTGGAAATAATAAAAAAATAACTATATGGAAAACAATCCCATTATATAGAAAGATTTAAAGTGTTGGCACAATTCCTGTCTTTTTTTCTATGCATTTTTAAAAATTACTTAATGACTTTTGTCTTCCTCCATCTTGTCTTCCTTCATTTTGCCTTCAATATTTATTGGTGGCTTAACTACTCTATGGAATAATAAGAGGTGTAGATGTCTGGAACACAGTATAAAGAAACTATACAATGCACTCCACTGATATTTGTTTCCTACTACCTCATATTTGTTGATGTTCTCCAGGCTTCTGTGTTTGACAAATGTCTGTGAAGAGAAATGTATGTGCTCAACTCCGTGCCAATCTCTAGATCTAGAATGATAAAACAATGTCCTTGCATTCAAAAATCTTAAAGAACAGCCAAAAACTGAGTTCCATGGTGAACACTCTTTCTAAAGGTCAAAATATGGCAGAGCAGGGACACAGAGGAAGAAGTGGTCAGTTACTTTGATTCCATATCATCTTTTGGTCTCACATGATCTGAGCTATCTCATCTCTTTGCTTAAGTTCAAAGCTTTTTGTTAACATTTACTTCCCATTTGAGCCAACATTAATGTCCCAAAGTGGGAAACAAATTATAGATGACAATCTCAGTTAAAGTATACTTTGGGCCTGGTCCTGAAGTGACATGATCATAGGACATAACTGCCCTTATTCTCCTACCAGGGCACAAACTCATGGGTGTTCGATGAACTCAGGTCCCACACTCGGAGACTGAGGAGGCATAAAAACTTCTTATTGATGAAAATACTCTTTAGGAATCGCAAATGATTCTTCCTTTGACAGAATGTGTATCATATACTGTATCATTCCTTTTCCTTCTGCCTTTCTTATGAGAAGCTGATAACAGTCTGAGGGTAGGTACTATGTCTTGTTTATCATGTGCTCCTTGCCCCTTGCCCAATACATATTTGGTGACTTGAATGAAATTTACCTATATTATATCTGAATGTTTAAAATGTGATCCATGCTGAATATTTGGTAATGTAAGTCTAAGCATGGAACTGAAACCATTTCACTTTAAATGATTGTAGTATAAGTTTTTTGAATCCTTTGAGAATAGAGGCTGTGTCCTACTCAACTTTTCATTCTCAGTGACTAAACTATTATCAAGTATACAATGGGCACTTACTTAATGCTCATTGAAATGAATTAAATAGAATTGCATTTCCTTTGCTGGCCTGTAACAAATCACTACTATTTGGGCAGGCTTTTACCTCTTGCAAACTGTCTGCAACTCCACACTGTCCATTTCCCATTTTTAGAAGAAAGCAAACAAATTCACTGGGAAGTCATTTCCTCAGTTTTCCCCATTTATCCCATTAGATGACTTCTTCTTAATATGCCTCATTCTCAGCAGCATCACAAGTTTTTTCTTATCTTGTTATCATTCTTGGAGTTTGAGTTTTAAATTATTTTAAGAGGAGTGAAGTATTTATCTTAATAGAAATATTTTTGGAAATGAAGGAGACTCTCACTTACAGAACAAGGAGTTAACCCCCCCAGATGCAAACATAAACATCTCTCAGACAGAACTTAGCTGAAAGCCCTGTCGATGAGCTTTAAGGGAATTTGAAAATTGGCATAATAAAATCACACCCCTGAGTTTTGCAGGAATGATTGCTGCACTGTAATATGTATTGTACTTAGATACTTAGATTAAAGATCTATTTTTATTTTGTTATCAATTATGCATTCAGAAGAGAAATTCTGTTACTAATGGAACCATTGAAATAGATACCTAGAGGAATGGATACATCACTTTATTTCTTGTCGGCTTCTATTTTAGGCTTTCCAAAGCCCATTTGAGTATTTATCTACTATTGTTATTGTTGTGGAGTAGTGTACCTAGGGGAAATCTGTAAGTAGAATGAATAGGCCTGAATTCTATATCTGATTCTACCTTTTCTTGCTATATATTTTTAGACAAATAGCTTTATACCAGTACGTGGTTGGTTTTATGACAGTGAAAGACCCTACTCAGATTTTCATATCTAAATCATTATCTTTTACAGTAAAAACTATCTGATTCTTTTAAGTACAGGTATAATTTTATCTCCAAGTAAGTTACTGAGCTGGACATAATACCTTTTATAGATGAGAAAATAGAGTTGCCTTTTGCTCAAGACTTCAAAGCTATGGAATGGTAGAACTGACATTAATAATTGGCTTTGGAACATTTGTGTTCGAGGTATTTTCTCTTGCTTTGTAATTTAGCAATTTGAGATTTATGAGTGGATAAAATACCCAACTTCTGGAAGATCTCAAGATCTGATTTCAAAAGAAATGATTTCAAAACATTTCAACTCTTGAAAAAGCAAATGAAGAACTAGGGTTGTGGTTCTCAAAGTGTGATCTCCAGATTAACAGCATGAGCATTACCTGGCAACTGGAAAGAAGTGCCAATTCTCTGTCCTCAGTCCAGACCTTCTGAATCAGAATATCCGAGGGTAAGACCTCCAGCTCTCCAGGTAATTCTGATGCATGCTCAAGTTTGGGGAACACTGCTAGACTTCAGGAAACACCTTAGATGCTGTAAAAAGGTAAAAGTCCTTTAAAATTTATTTTTAGACTTGTGATGACCAGGTTAGAGGTCAGGTATGGGGGAGAATATCACCCCCAGGCTCAGACCCATTTCAAAAGTAGGCTGGGGCTTCTGGGCACCAGCAGCCACCTGGGTGCTCTAGGGCCAGCAAAGAGCAGGGAGCCTTTGTGAGAAATTTGAAGACACTGGGGATGTTCAGGTTGTATATCTCAACTTCCAGCTTGAATGTGGAAGTGATGCTACAACCACAGAGAGTCTGGTTTGGGTTGGAAGCTGTCTGAGATTCTGTCTTTCTCGCCTGTGTATTCTGAGGCCTAGAAAGGGACCCACTTCACCTAGGGTTTTCACTAAACATGGTGGTAAACACACTCAACTCATAGTGCAAGTTCAGCACAGTTACCTCGGGCAATTTTGGTGCACCCTTTTGAGCTGTCATTTTCCCTAACTGTAAAGTGAGTATAATGATGATATGTATTTGTAGAATACCTTCAAGTTTAAAATCATAAAATGTCTGTGAACTCACTTCTGAGTTGTAAATAACTTTACAAATATACGATTTGAATGAGTAGAGATGTACCATGAGTCGCTACATTTCAAATAGGATTGGATGGCAACATTTTCATGGCTTTAAAAGCAGTGCCATTTGTTTATCAACATTCTTCTGTTTACTAAAACAGTACTCTTAATTATGGCAATATTTAGAAATGATTCCATTTGGTGTAATGAAGCTGTTTTCACTTTGAATTAAGAAAAATACAGCTTGAATATATTTTATTTTCTAAATTGGCCCTCATGCAAAAAGACTTATTCAGCACTTTGGGGGACCATTTTAATTGGAAATGAAAGATTTTGTTAGATGTTGTGTGAGAGTATATAAGACATAGTGGTGACATTTTTCTCACTGCCCACCACAGGAAGCTGACTTTTAGGTAAGAAGGCAACTCTTCAGGAACACTTGAGTCCAGAGGAAAGTAGTGGCAAGGAAAAGATGTCCAAGAAAAATGGACATTAAGGCAACATCTAAAGGGAGAATTCTATGTTCATATTCCTAACTGAGATGAGTAACCCTTGAGTCTGCTGTGAATTTAAGCTGGGTGCCCTGCTAAAGAACAGGGTGAAAGGATTGACAGTCTTATTTCTATTCTAGCTTTTTAGAAATTAGGGTGTCTTAGGTAGAAAAAATAAAAAGAAATAAACCAGTAAATAAGCTGGAAAATTTAAGAGTCTAAAGGGCAAGTTAAAACCAATACTACTAGGTAGCAAATATGAGAAGAGAAAAGGCTGATTGTTAATTGGAGTTTATTAAAAAATAATTTTATGATAAAATATTTCAGGAGAGGGAATGTCAACAAGGTGGCAAAATAGGACTTTCTGGCACCTGTCCCCTTGCAGAAATGGCAGTAGGAACAACTATCCACACTCAAAAATACCTTCACAGGTGCTAAGGAAACCAAGTGAGAAACAGTAGTATCTGGATGTAGCACAGAAGTAAGAAAAGACACATTGAACAGTGTAGGAAGGACAGTTTTCTATTACCCTTATTACCCGTCCTCCTACCTCAAGCAGTACAGCATAGAGAGAGATACCCTCCACCTAGGAGAAAGAGAAGGAAGTAGCACAGGACTTTGCCTCAGAACCCCAAACTTGGCCTTCCTTAGTAAATCCCAGCACTGGTCAGGATCCCATACCCCCAGACTTCAGACCTATACCCAAGGACTAAGCCTTCAGGCCTGCGCTAGAGCCAGACAGGATTCTCCATTCCCAGGCTACAGGCCTGTGGGAGCACTTGGTCTCCAGACTATGCCACCTCCAGCCTGACTTCAGCAACCCCTCGCTCTGAACCACCATCAGCAGTAGAGTGGCCTTCATGGCCTGCTCCAGTACCAGGCTGACTCCTGCAGTCCTAGTCAGCAGACCAGCACCTGTAGACCCAACTTCCATGAGAGCCCCTATGATTCCATGCTATCAGGATCCAGGCCTGTCCTAGTAGACCCCAGCACTGAACTGGCCTTTATGGACCTAGGCTCCAGGACAGCCCCTGTATACCCAAAAGCCAGGCCATCTCCAACGTCCCAGGACCCAGGACAGCCCTCATAAACCAGAAAATTACAAAGTAATTTCCCTGATGAACATAGATGCAAAAATCCTCAACAAAATACTAGTAAACAGAATTCAACAGTACATTAAAAGGATCATTCACCATGATCAAGTGGAATTTATTCCAGAGATGCATGGGTGATTCAACATATACAAATCTACAAATATAAATATACCACATTAACAGAATGGAGGACAAAAACCATGTGATCATCTCAATATATGCAGAGAAAGCATTTGACAAAACTCAACACCTTCTCATGATAAAAACTCTTAACAAATAATGTATAGAAGGAATGTACTTCAACACATTAAAGGCTATATATGACAAGCCTATAGCTAACATCATACTCAGTGGTGAAAAGTTGAAAACTTTTCCTCTAATATCAGGAAAAAGAAAAGGATGTCCACTCTTGCCAGTTCTATTCAACATAGTAGTAGAAATGCTAGCAGAGCAATTAGGCAAAAGAAAGAAATAAAAGACATCCAAATTGGAAAAGAATAAGTTAAATTGTTACTGTTTGCAGATGAGATGATCATACATACAGAAAACCCCACATACTTCAATAAAAACCTGTTAGAACTAGTAAACAAATTCAGTAAAGTTACAAGATATAAAATCAACATACAAAAATCAGTAGTGTTCTATGAAGAACTGTCCAAAAAAGAAACCAAGAAAACAACTTTATTTATAATAGCTCCAAATTATAAAACAGGAATAAATTTAACACTCAATTGTAAGAAAGCAAATAACTCAATTAAAAAATAGGTGAAGATCTGAATGAATATTTATCAAGAGAAGATATGCAAATGACCAACATGTATATAAAACTGCTCAAACCACTAATCATCTGAGAAATGCAAATTAAAATCATAAGACAATACCACCTCCCTCCTTTTAAAATGTCTATTATCAAAAAGATGAAATATAATAAGTGTTGATGAGGATGTGGAAAAAAGGGAACCCTTGCACACTGTTGGTAAGAATGCAAATTAGTATATTCATTATCAAAAACATAATGGAGTTTTCTAAAAAAAAATTAAAAATAGAACTGTCATATGATCTATCAATGCCATTACTGGATATGTAACCAAAGGAAGCGAAATCAGTATGTTGAGGAGATATCTGCACTCCTACATTCATTGTAGCATTATCCACAATAGCCAACATATGAAATCAATCCAAGTGTCCATCAACTGATAAATGGATAAGGAAAATGTGTTATATATACATAATGGAATATTATTCAGCCATAAGTGAAGAAAATCTTGTTATCTGCAACATCTTAGATGAACCTTGAGGACATTATGTTAAGTGAAATAAGGCAAGCATAAAAAGACAAATACCACATGATCTCACTTATATGTGGAATGTGAAAAAGTTGAACTCAGAAGGAGAGAGTGGAATGGTGGCTATCAGGGCTGGGCATGAAGTGGAGGTTGGAAAGATGTTGGTGAAAGGATAAAAAATTACAGTTAGATAGGAGGAATAAGTTCAAGTGATCTTTTGTACTATATTGACATAGTCAGTAACAATGTATTTTATTGTTGAAAATTGCTAAGAGTAGATTTTAAGTGTTCTCACTACAAAAAAAATGATAAGCATGTGAGGTAATGCATATGTTAATGAACTCCATTTAGCCATTCCACAATATATACATATTTCAAAGCAACATGTATGCAATAAATATAGACAGTTTTATGTGTCAATTTTTTTCTAGAAGCAACACATTTCAAACCTAGGAATTATTTGTCAATTTTTATTTTTTTTTATTGTTTAGATAATTTTTATTTCAAAATATTAGGGATTACAAGTGTTCTTGTTACACAGATGATTGCAGAATGGTGAAGTCAGGGCTTTTAGTGTGCCTGTCATCAGAATAGTGTACATTGTACCAACAGGTAAGTTTTTTATCCCCCACTCTCCCTCCCAACCTTCTCCCATCTTAGTTTCCAATGTCCTTTGCACAATTTTATGACTATGTGAACCCACCATTTAACTCCCGCTAAAATAAAAACTAAGTTTGTGAAATACTGGTTTAAACAAACTTTAACAGGACTGTTTCCTACAGGATCTCTCTTAGTCTTTAAGATTCTAATGCATTTTGTAACTCTTTAACAGGGCTCTATTAAGTAGTTCTTTTTAAATGGAGAACTCTGAGAGTCTAGTGTCCCACAGAACATGCTGTATGAATGCTACGTAATGCCACTGGACAAGGCATCAAATCAGAGGCTTTGTCCAGTGGAGGGTGACTATGAAGCTTCTGAATTTGACCTCTAAGGTCTCTTTTAATTCTAAAATTCAATGGTTGTTAATAGGCTCCCTCATGTCTCACAGCCTAGTAAATCGGCAAGGGATAACTGAAATACTCTGATTCCATCACTTACAAAAACACAGAAATCCAAGGCATAATTTTTCTATTATTTTCTTAAGGTTTCAAAATATATTGCTAAAAAGTAGGACATTAAAACTATAACATGTGCTTGTAACAGACATTCATATTAAAAGGAGGATGAATGTATAAACATATTCCATGAACACAAATTGCTTGTATGAAGGAACACTGCTATCCTTAGGATGTCTAAGGAAACTCAGGATCTGTTCCCAACCTTCTTTTCCATTTTTATCTGCTCCTACTCCTGCTCCCACTTAGTGGACATCACCATCATGCTTTTGTATTTCAACATAATGCCTCTGGCTTATTATATACTTCACCTTCTCACATCTGCTGAACTGAAGGTGCCCTTCAAAACCCAGCTTTCAAGTCATTTTCTCTGCACCTCGTCCAATGTTGGAGTCAGCCCAACCTTTCTAATGCTGCCATGACACTACATAGGTATTTCTGTTAGAGCCCACACCACCTTTTATTGTGAGTATTTATTAATGTGTCTCTCTTTTAACCCTATCCTAGAGCTTTTCTCATCTCTGTATCTTCAGTGTCTGGAAAATAGCAAGTATGGATGAGTAAGTAAAGTAAGATTACCCTTTATGTAAACTTTTGGAGAGAATATTTAAACCTCTAAATGCTTAACATCATAACAATAAAACTTATAGATTTTGGATTGCATGTTAAGTCTGTGTATGTGTGTATACACACATACATGCATAAATCACATCACTAGTTGACTTAGTTTCTTTGCCTATCAAATGGGATGATTGTGGGCATATGCCCTTTTCACAAAGGTATTAAGATTAGTGAGCTAAGATCTATAAAATGGTTTGATATCCTCAAATAAAAGAACTGGGACCATTACAATGCATATTATTATTAACAATAGTTAACATTATAAATTATGACATCTGTGATAATAGGCAAAAGTGATTTATGAGGCTATAATAATTCTTGCAAGGCATCCTGAGGGGTCATAAAAACCACAATAGTAAAGCTTGAGTGGTTGTGATCACATGCACCTAAAATAGAATTATTGCCTCATAATTCAAAATCCCTATGCCTTTTATTCTCTCTAGTTATAAACTGCTCAGGGGATCCAGTTGGCTCTTCAAGTCCTAAACAATCCAATTTAATTGGTAGATCCTAGGTCTGTATGACTGACTATATCCTTGCTTCAAATAATCATGGCCTTGGAAAATTAGAGTTGAGAGCAACCACAGAGATCCTTTAATTCAGTGTTTCTCAAGTCTGGCTGTACATAAGAATCACCTAGGCAGCTTTAAAAATTGCCAGTGTCTAAGGTGCCATTACACAGTCTAATAAAAACCCTTGGAAGTTTGAGCTTAGGCATCAGCCTTCTTTAAAGCCTACACTAAATTCTAATGTGAGAGTCTATGATCTTGTCCAAGCATCCGTGTTACAAGATGATTCACACAGATGTAGAGAGGTGACAAAAGGGGACCAAATGGTTGGCTTTGTGACACCTGTGCTCCTCTCATTGCACTAGAGATGACAGTGAGTGTTCAGCTCATATGTTTGCTCTGAGCTATTGGTGGTGGCTTCCAGCAATGCTCTGATAAGAAAGTTTCTGCAGCTGAAGGTGGCTTGGCAGGAAAGAATGTGTTGACTGATAGCAATGTTCATTATGGAGTTAGGACCCAAGAGTGGTGTCAAGAGTTTGTCATCTCTGTAAACTTTGCTGCAAATTCTCAACAGCTCCATCCACTTACCTCTTTTAATCCCTTTCATTCTTAGAGCTTTTCTGTTTAATGTAAGCAGAGGATGCAAGTGCCTTTCTTTAGCATATAGTGTTTTAACATTGAAAGAGAGAAAAGAGCGTTGTCTAGAAAGGAGAGGCAGACATCCTAACTTTTTTTGGAATTTTATATGATCATTGTAAGTACCCATAACAGACACTTGGTCAGCCTCTATGTATATCTTTCAGTTTGTGTGCTTTGGTTCATTGCCAAAATATTTGTAATATTGATAGAAATAGACCTTGTCATAAAAACATTGATTGGACCCCAGGATATTGGAGGCTTTTTAATGGCCTCCTAAAGCATTCTCAAGCTCTCTGTGATCAAAGATCATTTTTATTTTTTTTTTAAATTTCAATCTTTGTGGATTGATGCTTTTGTAAAATGCAATAAAAATGATCACTGGAAAAATGAAATTGAAAACCCAAAGATATATACAAGCCAAGCTTCAATTTTTAAAATGATTATAATCAACAGATATAATTAGTTTGTTAACTGCTATCCTAATTTCTAATGTTTTCTCTCAGTTTTAGTAATCATCCTATCACAGACTGGCTAGAAACAGTTCATAGACCAGCACTGGTCCATGGACCATATTTTGAGTAGCAGTAGTCTAGAGCTTGTTTTGCTTCTGCTACAGCTATGACTAACCCTCCTCATGGCCTAAGTCCTGAGGAAATCCTGGCATCTAGAACATATAACTGATATGTACTAATACAGTCTATCCAAATCCTAGACTTTTATGAACATTAATTAAGATATATCTTTGAAAATAAAATTCAGTATATGCATAGTCATGTTAGGTGCTTTTGTTCTCTCTCTTTGTTTTAAGTATTCTCTATATGGATAACTTCACATAATTAGAGATAGCTGATAATTATTATTTTACTTCTGTGCACAGGAATACACACAGCATTTGGCACAGACTAGAGAAGATGGCTCATTTAAGAGTCAACCATCTGGAGTGTTGAACAATTGTGTTCTACAGACTTCAGTTCTTTCCAGTGACTTCGGGAGGGTTGACTGTCCTCTGGGAAGTACAACTGTTTCTCTCAGGGGTCAGCAAACTTCCCTGTAAAAGGCCAGATAGTAAATAGTTTAGGTTTTGCTGTCCAAATACAGTCTCTGTAACATACTGTTTTGTTTTGCTTTGCTTTTTTTGCAACTCTTTAAAAATGTGAAAACAATTTTTACTTTGGGAACTGTACCAAAAAAAAAAAAAGGCTGTGGGGTTGGATTTGGCTCACAAGCCATAGCTTACCAAACCCTGATTTACCTCCTGCTAAAATTGGAAACCTGGCTTTTTTGATTCAATATTATTGATACTGGCTAACTATTGCCATGTAAAAAGTTATCCCAAAATGTAGCAGCTTAAAACAACATTTATTATCTTACAATTCTATGAGCCAGAAATCCAGGTGCAGGTTACATGGTTCCCTCTAGTTCTAGGTTGCTCAAGAGGTTCAGTTGAGCTGACAGCTTCGGCTGCTGTCCCATCTGAAGTTTTGACTGGTGGGGAGGATCCCTTTCCAAGATCACTCATGCAGTTTTTGGTAGGCTTTGGTCTCTTGTCATGTGGAATTTCCATGTGCCTGCCTCATGATGTAGGAGCTGACTTTCCTCTGAGTGAGTGGCCTAAGAGAATGATAGAGCAAGACAGAAGCCACAGTGTTTTAATCATCTAATCTCAGAAGCAAGATCCCATCACTTCTTTTGTAGAAACTAACCAATCAGTTCAGCCCATACCCAAAGGGAAGAGATTTTGCAAGGGCTTGAATACCAGAAGGCATTTGTCATCTTGGGTCATCTTGGAGTTTGCTTTGCCTATTTCAGCAGCCAAGCAAGTCTCCTTTCATCAGTTCCAATAGGATCTGCATCTTTCAGTTACAATCCTGTAATACTCTCTGTTTTCTACCATAGAGTTATTGTACAGTTATTGCACTTAGCACCATGACATCATATAAAGCTAAATTTGAAAAGCACATAAGAAGTTTTTATTTTTGGATAGCCAAGTTTTATGCAAAAATGCTTTCTAAATTAAAAAAAGTGTGAAAAATTATGTCTCCATGTAGAAGGCTAAAGAGATGTTCATGGAAGTGTCAGTAACACTGACTGAGAAGTAAGACTTTGGAATAGTTTTAAGATCAACATTTATTACTAGGTGCCTTGAATGGTTTTTTTTGTTTTCTTTATATGATCTAATTTAATCCTCACAGCCACCATTTGAAATGGTTACATTTGATCCCTAATTATAGAAGGAGAAATTGAGTCAGGCAGAGGTTAGGTAACTTAGTCTAAATTATACAAATAATAGGTGATGGAGCAGGACTCAGAAATGGGTATTCTAATCCCAGAGCCTCACTCTCATTGAGATACAAACACAATCACGTGATCTAAATATGAATTGACATTTGGAAATAGTCCTTATAATAAGTCAATATACTCACCAGTTAGAATATCACATTAGGGCCTTTTCTGAAAAACAATTTAAGGTAGACACTGACTTCAGTGACAGAGGGAATAAATCAAAATAGTCACCACTTTAATATTGTTGGTTTTCTACTTAATATCATGGAGAGAAAAAAGTCAATGAAAATTTATTTCTCCTTCTTCAAAGGTGCTTTTCTAGGAAAGTGCCCACTTTTTCTGATTCTGAATCTATAACCCTTATATAGATCAGACTCTTATTGACTGCTGTGGTCCCAAGAAGATTCTCCCTGTATAAAGCAAGAAGGATTCCAGTAGCTAATGTGTCTGAAAATGCACAATCTCATTTTCAAAGTTGATGAACAGTTTATGGAACTATGTCATCACATAAGTTCTTAATATTACTGGGTGGTATTACTGATGATGAAACTGACATCAAAAAAGAGTTATTCTAGGATAAGCACAGATTTTAAGCCATTAAAACAGATTTAGAAAACATATTCTTAATGTTGACTATAATTCTAAAGACCTTTTTGACTACAAAATTCTTATTCTTTGATCAAACTGATTTTCATTTAGGAAAATAATACATGTAAAATTCTGTTTGCCTAAGTAGCAAGGCTCTTTTAGTTACATTGTTGTCGTGATAAGGATAGCAGTGGTCATTGTTTATTTTTTATTGACATTTAGGTAAAATCATCGGAGATCACAGTCAGAAAAAATCTTAAGACAAAAAGCATTATGACAGTGAGATCAAAAGCATTTAGGAGACCTTCTTGGTGCTAGAGTCAATCCCAGCGGAGCAGCATCTTTGTGTGTAAAAGATACAGAGACATCACAAATGGAATAATGAAATACATTATTTCATTTGGCATACATATACTGGCATCCGACATATAGTTGACGTTTCATGAGTATTTTTTAAATGAAAGACTAAATAAATAACAAGACAAAAGTGTAGGTGGGGAGTGACTGTGTGAATAGTATGTATTAGATCATGACTTGAAGAATAAATTCCAGGCTAAATACCAGTCTCTTCTTTTGGGCTTTTTGACTCCATAGTATAAGAAAAGATGATTCAGGACTCAGGAGGCCTAGATTTGACCTCTATACCTAGGCAAATTTATTTAAGCTCTTTCAACCCCAATTTTCTCATCTATAACCTGAAGATAATATCCACAATCCAAGTTAATGGGAGAATTAAAGGAGAGAGTATATGGCACACAATAGTCACTCAATTCAGTTAGTTTATTCTTCTGAATTTTGTTTTAGCAAAGAGCTTTAGATTTTTCTCTATAAATCATGGAGAACCTCTGTTATCTTGACCCAGCTTGGTACCTTTCATGGTACACCTAGGATCACTATAGGATTTTCTTCTGCTTCCGACATATTGCTCAGAAATTCAGCCAAAAATGGCCTAAAATTCCTGAACTCTCAGGAATGAGTAAAGCAAGATCACACCCAGGACCTCAAGAGTCACGTCACCAGAGAGAAGAGGACTCCATCTCACAGTGAGGTGGGTTAACCTCATGGGTTAGTGCTCAGATGTGTTGGAAATATAGATGCCACACAGGGAGAAAGAAAAAAGGAGCTCAAGTTGCCACACAGGGCATTCAGTTCTGCTGGAACTTCCCTGCCTGATGGGGTCAGGTTGAAGTTCAGCCAGTCCAATTCTGTCTTTTTTTTCTTGCCTACCCAGAATGAAAGCCACAGAAAGGACGTTAACACCCACTCCGGCTCTCCCAGTCACAGCTAAAGTAGCTGAGACCCACCTAGGAAAATACTCAGAATGATAAAATTAAGATGAAAACTCAGGCTTTCCACTTCCCCCAAATTGCCTCTTTTCAAATTCGAGTGTCTCATTTCCTGTCCTAATTAAATTAATTACATGATAAATTCAGCAATTTGCTTTCAGTGTTATATAACCACAGTTTCACAACTATCTATCTCCCAGGTACCAAAAGAAGTGTGCAGTAAATCATGGAGAAATCATGTGAGAAAATGCAAATGCAATAGTCCTGTTTGGACAGGACAATTATGGGCACTCTTTAACTGCTAGCTGAGAACTCTATCCACTCAGGCCCTCCCTGTGCATCAGCTTCTTGCCACAGACCTTTCATTTCTTTCCTAATGGCTTTTGCACAGTAAGAAGTACACTCATCAATAATGCACATTTTTCAAGCATAGTAAAAATGTTTGTGAAAGCCTATTAATGCAAGAGCAAAATGCTCACATTGCAAACACTAATCCCCCATTTATTTAAACATTTTTCTTTGAAAATACTTAAATCTAAGTCTGCATTAAAAACAATCCAATAGAAAAAGGTCAGTGGAAAGTCTAGCAAAAGTGCACCCATTTGAGAGCCTTAGGAGTTCAGGAATTTATCCAATAGATAATATTGGGTTTTTTGATTTTAAAAATCACACAGCTAATTTCCTTTGGAATTGATATGAAGGATGATAAAAATACTTATGAGCTAAGATTCAGAACAAAAAGTTTTCAAAAACGAGTACATTTTTACTGTGAAGTTGTAAAACCCCAGAAAAGTGGAGTGTATAATGGGAAAAGTGACAGAATCTTAACACCACAGTGAGGATGATACCATTATAATGAGAGAAACTATTGCTTGGAACCAGAACAGCTATATTCTTCTCTCATCTTCCACAGTCCCCACACCCCTGGAGTACCATTCAAGACAGTGATGAACTGTGGTCTCAATTCCCTTATTAGCTGTAAGACCTAAAAATTATATGTGCAATTAAAAGGCAAAATGCTGATATTACTCATAGGAAGCCCTTTGTACATTAGCAAGGTACAAAAGTCTGCTGACACTTTGCAACAGAGATAGTCAGCAGGGCAGAAGATTAATAGAGCCTCATAAATTTGCAGGGTGAATACAGTAGATGGGGCAGAATAAGCATGTTGTGTTAGAGATAAATAAAGGGCATGGTCAGCTTGACAAAACATTTAACAAGGAACACAACCAGTCCTTTTACGCAATTTGCTTGGCTGGCATTCGTCCATTTTATATAACTACATATAATTACCCCATAGCAGTTGCTGCTCATGTCACAAAGGCCTCCAGCATGACCCAGAAAAGGAGCATTGGGAAAGCCACCAATTCTAATGGGTTACGCATTGTGTCACGCTGCCCTGTCTGGTTACTTTTCTCAATCAAAGGCTTTGATGGCAAAGGTGGCATCTCATCACAGGCCGGGGTTCTCCTGGGATTAATGTGCTGCAGTCTCTTTCTTTGTGTTTGGATCACTTGAATGAAAGCGAGGAAGCATACTAAAATTCCAAGGCAAAACAGTACAGGAAATATCTTGTTAAGCTACTCACCACTATTATTCTGGGATAGAAACTGGTTTCATTTTTTAAAAAATAAACATGTCTAATGAGTTAATTAAATGAGCTCTATCCACCCTTTTTTGTGATTGCCAGCTTAGGAAATGCTATTTGTTTTCCTATGATATGTTGATTAGATTTGAGGGAATCTCAAAGGATTTCTAATTTACTTTCTCTTTGAAATAATCCCCAAGGGAAGAAGCTTATTTTAATGCCTATATGTGAAAACTGATATGAGAATTCCTCTTGGGAATAACCTGTCTTGCAAGGAATTTACTGTTTTCTGGTTTCAATAGAGCTTGTCTCCTAAATTGCAGATTGTACATTCACTGAACAAAGGCCTAAACCCTGACTATACGCCATGTTCACAAAACCTCTGGAAAAGTCCATTGCTATGCTGAACATGAAGTAGCCACAAGAGAAAATTCAACTTCTAAGTAGATAGATGAGTCAGAAGACAATGGTCATGTGGGATTACAACTGCCAAAAGTAGTCCAAGATTTTCCTATATGGCAATATGGCACCTAAGACCAGGAGATTACCGGGGATAATAATATTCTGATACAGAATACTATTTAAGTTTTAGGGAAGTTGGCCTCTTACTCAGCCACTCACTCATTTGTGTTCCAGTCCCTATTTTGGAAAAGGAGTTCAGCTAAAGGTTAACAAATATGGTAGAGCTTTCCAAAATTTGGTAGTATTAGGACTAGTCAAAAAGCTTGTTAACTATGCAGGCATTTGGAAAATTTAGGGGTGTTCTAACTCCTTTTCTTTCCTCTGATAGAACTGGTAGATCTAGAGATATGGTGGTCTTCCCTGGGGTAAACGTATTTGCCATTTGAGTTTAAGAAGCCCCAATGTACCATAAACTCCTTGTATGCTAAGTAACAGGTTATTTTTCTTTTCTCTGAAGAACATTATGGGTCTTCATCTTGGAAAGTAGAGCACTGTCCCTTCAAAGAAAAACCCTCCATATGTGCCCTGGGGAAGTGATTTGTAGGAATTCATCGTCCTTCTAAATTTAGGAGTTGTACTGAAGCCCTAGCAAGAGTTTGGTAACTTAATAATAAAAGTGAGGAGACTGAAAGACTAAGGAAGAAATGGAATATGGCATGAAAAGGTATCTACTTTTTAAAGCTTACTTTTGCTAAGATGATAGTTTTTATTATGTGATCTCTCAGCAAGATACTTTAAAGAAAGGATGAGTCCAGATATGAAAATCCAGTGGCACATTTATTTAGCCCCAAGTGCATCTTTTATAGTGTAGCAGACGAACCTTCCAGAACCTTCCTCTATAGTGACAAAGAATTATAGCCACACAAAACTCCTTGCCTATAGAGTGCTCTTCATACATACTCATAAGCATCCCTACCACCTACCTAGGGGGTTGTTTTTCATGACATGATTTTCTCTACTGCAATGGCCTAATAAAGTAGCAATCACCTGCTTTGTTTGTACTTGATATTCTATCTCCTCTTTTCTCCTGGGTGTGTTGGGAATAACCTGCTAAAATGATTGGTCTTTGGGCTCTGACTTCTGTATGAGCATATTTAGATCTAGGAAATGTTGCAAAATAGATGTCAGTGAAAACTCTTTAAGAGACCTTGAGTTGGAAATATATTTTGGTGCCCTACTTAACAAGAACTATAATAGAACTCTTACTTCCAACTTTCATGTTTTGTTATTAGTAAACAAGCCTGAATTCTTTGAAAGGCTTTTTCCCCCCTCTTTTAAATTTATGAACTAAATAACGTACCCACACTAAGGGAATAGGCTTGCCACAGACTTATTGCAAGTGACATTAAGAAACCACAGCCATTCACATGTTTAAATAAGGCTGCTAATCAGACTGTACATTGTTCACCATGTCCTGGATCCTCTTGGCAAAAGCCTTATCTAAAAATAACATGACATTCCATTTATAGAAGTCTGGGCACTTGCTACTTCAAGATGAATGGCGCTTCAAGATTCAAGTCCCTTGTTAACCCTCGTAATCTGCTGCAAATATAACCCTTTTGACCAAGTATTTGGAAAGAATAAAAATAAATCTCTCCTAACATTCAAACCCATAGAGATTATGAGCGTTCTCTCTCTCTCTCTGTCTCTCTCTCTCCCCCCCTCCGTCATGTGTATATACATGTATATATGCATAAGCATGTACACATCCAAACTGTAAACAAAGTGAAAATTAATTTTAATCAATAAGTGAGATTAGAAGTAGAAGAAAAACTAAATAAAATTTGAAAAATTTAATTAAGAAATATAAGAAAAATGTATATTATATACTGTACAATATGAAGATATAGACTGGAAGATATAGACTTTTTTTTTCCTCAAGCTCAAATTAAATTTAGGGTGACAAATACTATCCAGATCAGAGATTAAAAACTCAAATTATTACAATGTTTATGTCAAATATATATTAGAATATTTATGAACATTTTTGTGTTGAGTATAATTTTGGATATCAAGTTATATACATCATTAAATTTGAGACATTTTACCATAG
>VBSM01000605.1:30554190-30614947 GCA_008086735.1 Cheirogaleus medius | reverse complement strand
GGGAACCAAAAACAAGCAAAAGGTGTTAGGGCAGCCAAAACAGATGTCTCGACATCCACTCTAGCTTGGGCTCCTTATATGTAGGACAGTTTGCCAAGTTCTCACAATCCATTTACTTTTTTTTTTCTTTGACACAATTTAAATGGGCTTTTCTGGCTTACTTTTGAGCTCCTCAAAGACTAGGATCAATACATGAGTGGATTAACAAAATGTGGTATATGTATACCATGGAGTACTATTCGGCTTTAAGAAACAATGGTGATATAGCACCTCTTGTATATTCCTGGATACAGCTGGAACCCATTCTACTAAGAGAAGTATCTCAAGAATGGAAAAACAAGCACCACATGTACTCACCAGCAAATTGGTATTAATGGATCAACACCTAAGTGGACATATAGGAATAACATTTGTTGGGTGTTGGGCGGGTGGGAGGGGGGAGGAGGGGATGGGTATATACAAACATAATGAGTGAGATGTGCAATGTATGGGGGATGGTCATGCTTGAGGCTCTGCCTCGAGGGAGGAGGGGGGGATGGGCAATATGCATAACTGTAATATTTGTATCCCCATAATATGCTGAAATAAAAAAATAAATTAAAAAAAAAATATATATATATATAAAGAATCTCGTAGTCCAGGTCAGCTTAGACCAAGAATCACAGCATGGAAGGGATCTGTGAGATCCTATAGTGATCTAGCACCTTGACTTGACACATGGAGACACAAAGTTCAGGAAGAAAAGTGTTTATTGTCACTGAAGGAATGAAGCAAAGACTCAGTTTTCACCCAGCTCCCTGTGCAGTGCTCTTACACTGCATCTGCCTTGATTCTACTTACAGGGTATGGTCTTCTAACAAGATATAGACTTTAAAACTGAAAATTAAAATTATTACATCCAACTTGTTTTTTAATCATTGATATCATAAAAGCTGAGTTTCATTGGTTACTATTAGAAAAAAAATAATAGAATTTTGATTTTGGAATTGACCTTATATAAAGTTAGTTATCTTTCTATCCACTATCGGGATACCTTTTAAAAAATTCCACGACAGTAGATTATCTTGCCTTTGGTTGGAATCTCCAGTGACAGAGAATTCCCTGTCTTACAAAGCAGCCCTTCACATTGTTAATAAGCTCTGCCACAAATCCTTTGCTTAGACCACAGTCTTTTCTCACCAAATTACTACACTTAGACAGATTATTGTGTGAAATTGTAAAAGCTGCCTCTTTAGATTGGGAGCAAAGGCTCAAATGATTAGGCACGTGAAGGAATGATTCTTCCAGAGAGAATGGCTTGTGAACCATCATGTTTGCAAGATTTGGATGTTGAATGATGTCTTGAATTCATCTTGTTCCAGTCTCCTTAACAAGAAGATGAGACTCCATTTTCTTCAACTTTTGAGACTCCCTCAATGTATATCTCCTCATTCTTCTAGCCCTTTGCACTTTGTTAGCTCTACTTTAGTAGCAGATATCTAACTTGATATTATAATTATTTATAAAAAATATGTTTCCTTCAATATAATTCCTTACAGGCAAGAATTGCAGTTCGTTCACTACAGTATCTAACATGTTTATACATTCATTTAACAATAAATTATCGAGCACACCACCAGGCTCTGAGGGCATATAGAAAAATAGATCCTGCTCTCAACAAATTTACTTTCTAAGGTGGAAATAACCAAGTAAATTGATTATTACAGCACAATATGCTAAGGACTATGATACTGCAATATACAGGATTCAGTAGGAATGCAGATAAATGCTAATCTAAACCTAAATCTAAATCAAATTTCAGGGAGCATTTTTTGAAGATGAACAAGATTAGATCACATCGATCTCAGAATCCTTGTAATATGGTCCTTTTAATATCTTATATATTTAATATCTTAATATCTTTTAATAACTTAATATATTATAATCCTTTTAATATCTCATGGTGAGTTTTCTTCAGCATGCAGTCGGGAGATGAAGAGCTAGAAAAGTAGGCAGAGTCCTAGAAATTAGGTGTTTTGTATGCTTCAAATTTATTCCTAATATGTCCAATATTTTTGAATGATTTTATGCAGGGAAATCATAAAGTAACTTTTGTACATTGAAAAATAATGCTCTGAGAGCTGTGCTGAGAGTTGGTATCTTTCAGAAAAGAAGCGAGGAGGCCCTGAATTCAGGTGCAGCAGTGGGAATGGCCATGAGGAAAAGATTTGAGAAATATGTAGGGGGAAGCCATAGGCTTACTGATTGAATGTGTCTGGGTAGCTGGTGAGTGGGAGGTCCTGCCAGTGCTCTCATTTGAGTGGCTGGGCGGATCCTAAAATGGGGTGAGCTGGAGGAGAGGCATGTTTGTGAGAGATGAGTTGGCACATGCAGGTTTGGGCCTGTTGAGTCTAAGGTGCCTATATGACACCTAGGTAGAGAGGCCAAACAAGCAGTTGGATAAACATGCTTAATAGAATGGCTCAGGCTATGGGAATAGACATGGGAGTCCAAAGTGGCAAGCGAAGCTATGGGTTTGGATGAAGTACCAAGAGCAAAGCATTCAGGAAAGAAAGAGCATAGGACTGAGAACAAAGTCCCAGGAAACTAAGAATTAAGCAATAAGTAGAGAAGAATGGCTTAACGTTGAGCATGAAAGAAGGGGGAGTGCAGCTGGGAAAAACTAACATCATTGAAGTTTTAACAGTGGAGCAAGCTTAGGACTTTCTTCCTGTTTTCCACAGAGCTCTTTTCAAAGTGATCATCTGTCATGGCTCTCTGTGGAGGGAATCAGTCCCAGGAGGTTCATCATCCACATACAGATGACTATGTTCTGGGTCATGTGGTCTTTCATCCAAGGGCAGCCAATTTGGAGGCTGGCCTACGTTCTGAGAGGAAGTCTGGTGTGAGTATCGTGCTCAAATGAGTCATCAATGACCTAGTAGGTGAGTAGGGCTCTTTTTTACCAGGAAACTGGAGTTATACAGACAGAGGTACCAGCAGGTGGTATTATAGGTTTAATTGTGTCCCACCTAAATCCATATGTTGAAGTCCTAATCCCCAGCACCTCAGAACGTTCCATTATTTGGAAAGAGGTCATTGCAATTGCAATTAGTTAAGTTAGGAAGAAGTCACACTGAAGTAGAGCCTTTAATCCAATGTGACTACTGGTGGCTTCATAAAAAGGGGAAATTTGAACACAGACACACACACAAAGGAACACCACATTAAGATGAAGGCAGACATCAGGGTAATGCTTCTACAAGCCAAGGAACGCCAAAAATTGCACCAAACCAGAGGACTCCAGGAAGAGACATGGAACAGACTTTCCCTCATAGCTTTTAAGAGGAATCAATCCTGCTGACATTTTGATCTTGGACTTATAGCTTTAGAACAGTGAGACAATAAATTTCTGTTTAAACAACACAGTGTTTATGACATTTTGTTATGGCCACCCCCAACAAACTTATACAGGTGTAGATGCTGACACACATATAAAGAGAAAGTAGGCAGCAGGGGCCAAGAGGTAACAAAAACATGTACAAGCAGAAGTCATGAGAAAGAAAAGGTGGTGAAGTGGTTGCTTGGCAACAAAAGGAGCTGCAAAGGCAGAACTGAGTTTCTACCATGGTGGAACATTAGGGTAGGAGTCAACGGATTTCAGCTGCTGAAGGGGGGAAGAGATGACCTAATAAATTAGGGGTGAGTTAAATCCTGAATCACATTATGGTCCCTAAACTGTGTTTTAATCTTTGAGGCTCTATCATGTACTGCTTTTCCTCTTCTTGTTAAAAGACTTTATGATTTACTTTTTAACTGTGAGGTCTTGTTACACAATCAAGAGTCCTATCTTCCTCATGTCTAGGTGTAGCCTCTTTATGACCACCTGTATTGGATATTTCTTGCTATGTAACAAATTACCCCCAAATTTAAGGGCTTAAAACAACAAAAACTTATTATCACATAGTTTCCATAGGTTAGGAATCTGGGTACAGTGTAGCTGGGTGCATTTGCCTCAAGTTCTCACGAGGCTACAATCCAGGTATTGGTCAGAGCTGTGGCTCATCTTAAGGCTCAACTGGAGAAAGACCTAATTCCAAAGTCATTCATGCTATTGTTGGCAGAATTTAGTTCCTTCAAGGCTGCTGCACTGAGAGCCCTAGTCTCCCTATGACTATTGGCCAGAGGGCTCCATCAATTCTTTGCCAAATAGACCTTTCCATAGAGCAGCTCATATGACAGCTGCTTTCATCAGAGCAAGTGAGAGAGCAAGAGATTATGGGAAGACGGAAGTCACTGTCTTTTTGTAACATAATTTCAGAAGTAATATCCCATCACTTTGGATATGTTCTGTTCATTCAAAACAAATCATTAGGTCCAGCTCACCCTCACAGGTGTGTCACAGAAGGGTGCAGATACCAGGAAGGGGAATCACTGGGAGCCAGTTCAGAAGTTGCCATTACATCTCCCACTTACTAGGAGAAAGAAAGAGGAAGGTAATCTCATTGCAAACCAAGGAATCCAACTAATGGAAAACACAGGTGAGGAGAAGTTTCCTGCTAACTGCTTCAGAGAAGTCAAGTAAGAAAAGTCCAAAAAGCAATCACTGAATTTGGCAACATCAACATTATTAGTGACCAGTGAAGGACAGTGAGGGTGACTAGTTCAGAAAAGAAAAGAGTAGTGAAACCAGATGATGGTGGGATGACAATGACCAGGAGTGGGAAGGTAGATACAGTGAGTGTCATTTATGTTAAAGGTGGTTGGTATATTCGTTTCCTATTGCTACTATAACAAACCATTATAAACGTAGGGGCTTAAAACAACACAAATTTAGCATCTTAACAGTTGGAGAGATCAGAAATCTTAAAAGCATGGTGTTGAAAGGGCTGTGTTACTTCTGGAAGCTCTAGGGAACCATCCCTTTCCTTACCTTTTCCAACTTTTAGAGGCTACTGCACCCCTTAGCTAGTAGTCCCTTTCTCCAGCTTCAAGGCTATTGCACTGACAGCCCCAGTCTCTCTATGGCTGTTGGCCAAAGGGCTCCATCAATCCAGAAGCACTGCATCTTCACTGTATTTCTCTTTGACCTGTGCTTCCAACATCACATCTCTTTCTCTGACTCTAACCTTCCTGCCTTTTAGTAAGGACCATTGTGTTAGATTGGGACCACCTGGATAATCCAGACTCACTTATCTCAAGTTCCTTAAATTAATCAAATAGCAAAGTCCCTTTTGACATGTAAAGTAACATATTCACGGTTACTGGGAATAAGGACATAATTATCTTGGGGGGCTGTTTTTCTGTCTACCACAGTTAGCTAGAGTAGAAAGAGAGAGGATAATACCTGAAATCTCAGAGTTCAGGAAAGTATTTTGTAAGCTGCATAAATTTGTCCATTTTATCATATAACAGGTTCTGTGGACACATAGGTGCACAATTCAATCTCTCTCCTTGTTGATTAGCTCAGCACGAGTAAGGGTCCTATAAATGTTCAGTGGAACTGGATAATGTATAATTTGCTTACCTTTTTCAAATACTCTGAATAATAAGTGTAAAATTGTGTACTGATGTTTGATGGTTGATTGTGAGATCACACTTCCCAAATGAATATTTGTTCTCCTTTCTGTACAGCTGAATAACTGACTTTTGATATTTTGCTTAAATAATAGAAATCTATGCTTTTAAATCAATGCATGGATGGATAGTCAGTTGCAAAATTCAGTTCACATGACTGCAGATAACAGAGCATTGATAGAAAATGGATATTTTATTTATATAATGTTAAATCTGGAGGTTGGTAGGTAGTAAAACTGTCTTTGGATATTATTACCTATTTATAAAATATGCCATTTTCATTTTAGGCTTACTGGGCCTATTCTTCTACTGTAGTAAAATGAATACTTTCTACTCTAAAAATGAAACTCATGTTCATGGGATAAATTGAAATATTTAATAGAAACATGCAAACACAGTGGACTGCCATTACCATATAATGAATAACATCATGGATAAAAAATAGTCAAAGAAGTTCATTCTACAGAAGCTAAAATATTATCTTATTAAAATCAAGTGTGTTGATTAATAAGGAAATATTTTTAAAAATGTTTAAGTACCTGATGATTAATGACAAACCCTTTGCCTATGCAGTAACTAATTTCAAAAAGGCCCATAAGACACCAAAGAAAACAGAGAGAGTATGTGTTGATCATTCGCATGGTAAATATAAGTAGATGTCACCTCTGTTCTTATTAAGGACATTTTAAGTTAATTATGGAGGCTAAAGAGACTGACATAAAAAATTACAGATATATTTGATAATTATAAAAGAATTCACCATAGGGCTTAAGAATGGCTAAGGGAAGGAGGGAACACATTTCAACTGCATTAAGAAGTAAGACTGTAAGAAGAATTTCCTAACTGATATTCTTCTAAGGAAGGAAATTAAATACTCCCCTCCTGTGCTTTTTTTCACCCCAATTTTTGTTTTGTTTTGTTTTGTTTTTGAGTCACTCTGTTGTCCAGGCTAGAGTGCCATGGCGTCAACCTAGCTCACAGCAACCTCAAACTCCTGGGCTTCAAACAATCCTCCTGCCTCAGCCTCCGGAGTAGCTGGGACTACAGGCACGTGCCACCATGCCCGGCTAATTTTTTTTCCATGTATTTTTAGTTGGCCAATTAATTTCTTTCTATTTTTAGTAGAGATGGGGTCTCGCTTTTGCTCAGGCTGGTTTTGAACTCTTGACCTTAAGCGATCCGCCCACCTCGGCCTCCCAGAGTGCTAGGATTACAGGTGTGAGCCACCGCGCCTGGCCAGTTCACCCAAATTTTTAAATGAAAATTTTCAAACATAATACTGAAAGAATTGTTATTATTTTTACTATACTCGCTTTATCTATCCATCTACCCATCTACCAATGCTCCAAAGCTTTAACCACTTTGGTAGGAGCATCGACTATTGTCAACAGCCACAGATAAACGCGCACAGCCGAGTGTTGACTTTAGCCGACAGCTGTGATATGAAGGCGCACAGCGACTTTAGTAGACAGCCGAAAGCTTTTACTTTTACAGCTTTTATCTCTGCAGTTGCAGTGTGTACGTTCAGCTAATAAGTTACTACGAATTGTGACCTTTTAACAAGTCCTTAGTAGGAGTTATTATAGTTATTTTCCTAAAGCTGCCTGTAAAGTAAAACAAGCTTTCAGTGCTTTAAAGCTTTCCTCATCACACAAGAGCAAAACGGATCCGTCGTCAATGCACAGCACAAACTATCGTGCGGACTATGAGTGCCGGCTGTGGGCAAGGTTTTGTGGCCGGTGAGCGCCGTACCGAAGTGGTTAAGGAGAATGTGTGATTTCACTCTGGAGATGATCAAATTGGTAGTACAAAAAGATGCCTTAGATCGTGGGAAGAAAGAGCAGTGAGGGTCGTAGAAGGATCACATTTGCCTCCCCTCCCTTGAGTGATGGCCACTGATACTGATGTTTATGGGTTGGGGCAGCAAAACCATGAAAATGGCTGCCGGCCTGAGTGATGTTCTAGTCTCTCTACTAATACTCTAATTCCGTGCAAATATTCAATTATCTTTTGCTCCTGGCCTTCTTAACTCATATCCTCTTTTCTAATCAGTACACCTATGTTATCAAGTCAAGAAAAGGCCAACTTCATTTGTTCCTTTACTCTCATTTTGCTTTTGCCTGGGAAAACTATTTTCTTCTCCTCCTATATTAATTTGACCTCCTTCTTTAACACTATGCTCAGAAACCTCCTCTCTTTGAGGCCTTTCCTGACTATGTGTTCTTGTTGCTCTGCTGTGTCTGGGAACTTCCTTTGTGTGTGTGTGTGTGTGTGTGTGTGTGTACATTTTAAGTCCAGAGTTTATACAATAAAGTGGAGCACTTCATTTTGTAAAGTCTTATCTAGTTCAACATTTTATTTGTGAGATGATATTTAAACACCCCACCTCCCCCACCCTGGCACACTGTAAACCTTTAGTCAGAACTTGTCTGATTGATAGGTGGAATTACATTTACACAGGTCCAGGAACTCATGGTGAGCAAAGAGTTGTCATTGGGAGGTAGATCAACCCTATATCCCTTAACTCCATGTCAGGATCTTTCACCATGAGTTTAGATTTTCTATACTAGGAAGGAGGCAGTTTAGGGAAAGAAAACTATAAATCAGTTTATTGCTATCCTACCCATTTATAAGGGTTTATTCTGATGGAGAGTATAACTGTGCCAGTTGTTTACCAGTTTGTTCTCAGATTCATTCTCTACCTTTGCTGTTCTGCCCTGCATATTAGAAGACTAATCCTGAAAACTACATTTCCCAGCATCCCATGCCCCTGGCTTCCTGCCAGATGTGGCCAGTGGGAGGGACTGGTAGGAGATCGGAGGGTGGGAGAAAGGAAAAATGCCTCCCTGACTCTGCCCAACTCTTATTTGAGTAGCACCTCTAACAGAGGGGTGTGTTTCCCCCATGGCTTCACTTCTTGTCAAAAACCGTTTTCTTTCTATGGTTTCTGCTTCAGCTGAACAGCTTCCATCTTGTTTCAAACTCCCACCACAATGGATGGCCTCTGAGATCTAGTCACACCTTCTCATCTCCATATCTTTTCAACCTCTGTGACTGTGGCAGCTTTTTGCTGTTGATAATCTCTGGGTTGCCTCATGGTCCTCTGTTTGGTCTTTTGGTTCTTCCAACACCTTTATATCTAATTCCACATATCAAATTTCCTCTATTGAATTACCTAATACAGGGTCTGTTTTCCTGACTGAATTGTGACTGGAACGATATCAGAGTCTCATATCTCTTCTTCCCCAAGAAGACACTGGTGTGTCTATGAGAGATATACGAAGGTGCTTAAAAGGAAAAGGAACTTAAGATTTTGTGCTGGATGGAAGGGAATATTTACATGTACTTAAAGAATGTCCATATGCTGAATTTAGAATGTGTCCAATATTTTCACCTGAAATTTTTTTTTTTGGTCACATCATTAATCTAAGGCTTTTCCAACTCTGAAACAGAAGTGGTTTTCTCACTTTTGTTTTGAATGTATTTCTGCATCTTGTACAATGATGTGATGTTTATCTTAACATAGTTGACACAAAAACCAGATGCCCACCACCACCAAAAAAAGTCTTTCTGTTCTTCCTTGGCTCCAAAGCGCAGTTAACAGTAAATAAGCTCACTCAGGGAAATAGAAACTCTAAGTTAAAGGACCTATGGACAGGAAAGGAAAGGGAGAAATATACGGATTGAGTCCAGAGACTGAGCTAACACAAGACGTGATAATCAGACAAACTCTCTCCAGTATCTTCTCCTTGGCTTCGTTTGGAAATTCTATATTTTCTCAGTCACAGATCCTGCATGTGGGCTTTCAGCAGTTGGCAGCTCTCCAATTTAGCACTTCATTTCACACAACAGCTCTAATTTTCAAATATTGACTTGAGAACTTAGTCTCCCTGGTGCCAGCTCAATTCCTAAACATTATTGCATTTAAAGCTTTGATTATTAGGATGTACTATTAGGGGGTTCCAGTTATCAGATTAAATTCATCTTTATGGAATTTCTTTTATTGTAGTTCACCAAAGGCACCACACTTGTATGGCAGCCTCACATGAAGGATGCCAAATCTGTTCTTGAATATACACTTATGCAAAAATTTGTATGTAAAATGTACTTGAACTATATACATTATTTATTGAGAATGATGAATGTTATGTAACTGGACACATTGTAAATAAAAGTGTATGCTGCCAATTTTGAATGCAAAATCGTCTGCTGTTAGTATTTTAGAGGCAGAGCATTTTCATTAGCCTGACATCAGAAGGCATACTCTGCATTTGATCAGGGCTCTTGGGTGAGGTGTAGTACATGGCAAAAGGAAAATAAGATTAATATTTATAAGTTGGTAATTGTTTTCCATAAGAAGGAATACTATATTACCACATTCCTCAAATGTGGAAAAAAACTGATAATTACTACGGAGAACAGTACATTTAATAAAATGTTTAAAACCCAGTGATAGAAGTAAGTACTGGACTTTACACCCTGGAATCAAGAAAATTAAGGGGAACTTATTGTGAAATAGGTTATACAGAACAAAATTCAACTTAATGACTGTTGTTTCTTATTTCTTTCCCATTTTATTTTTAGGTAATCCTGAGAATAAATTGTTGAGGAGATTATTTAATGGACTTATTAATAAAGGCCATGTATTTGATGATTGAAAAATAAAGTTGGGCAAAGTGGACGAGTATTGGGGAAGGGCATTGAAAGCAGTTGAAACATTACACACAAAGTCTTAAAAATTTGGGACAGCATATCCCCTTCAGAGGTCACAATAGATCTCTTACCACTGGAGGGGACATATCCAGGGAAGGACAGCAGAGCGTAAGGCATTTGTGAGAGGCTGGATTAAGGAGCCAAGGATTTCTGGTGCCTTGGATGAAGATATCATTTTTCCCTGGGCAGAGAGAGGCCCTTAGCATGTTTTAAGTGGGGGCTTACTGGGCAAACTGTGTCACACTGGTAGTACTGAGGAAGATGCACTGAAAGGTAGAGGCTAAGGAGAAAACAACACCAATTCAGAAGCTATTGCAATAATCCAGGGAAGAATTGATGGGCCCTGAATTATGAGAGAGATAGTAGACACAGAAGGGGTAAATGGAGGTGTGGAGGAAGAGACTTAATAAATATTTAAGAATGAAAATTGATGAATGTTATTTATGTTTCTCTTAATACCCCTCCATAGAGAACTGGTTTTAATGCATATCAGCAGAAGCAAAACATGGGTAAATGCATGTGGGCAACAACTGAGAATCTTTCAATCACATATTTGAGTCCCATTAGAAAACAGGTGTACTTAAGACAACTAAAGGATCTTATCATCAGAAAAGACATTAGCACTATTTCAGTCTCATTTCCTCTACCTAGTCACGAATCTGACAGATGATCATTTAGTTTTAGTTAGCTTCTTCAAATGACTATCACCTCTTTCCATAGGGAGCCCTTCCATGATTGTACAGCCCACATTATTAGTCATTTCCCCCTTATGTTAATCAGAAATTTATGCTGGTCAAATTTCCACCCATTGGTTCTTGTTCTTTATTCTGTGATACCAAGAAAGAATCTAAATTCCATTTTGTCTTGCTGCTCTTCAGACATTTAAAGATGCTTCTAATTTCCCCATTAAATTTTCTTTGGATAGTCATCCACAGCTCCTTCTTTTGAATCTTCAAACTCTTCTCATTCGGGTTCTCCTTCTCCGACGTCAATGCCCTTCTTAGAATGTGGTGCTGTGAATTCCACATCATTTTGGATGTGATCAGATCAGGACAGGGATGAGGATCCCTGGCCAATAAATCAGAATTCATAAGTATATCCCAAAGCCTTTCTCATTTCTTCTTCAAGTTAGCTACCAACATCCTGCCTTTCCTTTATCCCTTCTCCATATTTCTATCACATGGTCCCCACCTCCTTCAAAATTTCATAGAATTATTATTAGTGATAGAAGAACTTGAATTATTATTAGAAATATTTCATTTTTGTTAGCATTTAAATGATCTCAAATCTTTGGAGAATAGAAAAGAAGCATTCTCACAAAATCTTGGGTAATGCTTTGACTCCTATGAAACACAAATAAATGACTCCTCATGGAGCAATTAAATTAACATTGGGGCAAGGGAATTCAATTGTAGAGATGGGGAAAATTACTCAGGTAATCCCAAAATATATGGCTCCATAGATAGTCGCTGTCTGACTCAACAGCCTATCAACAACTAAGCAATTTGCTGTTTGATGCATACATCTCTCATTTATCATGGGTCATTCCTTCTTTCATTCTTGTTTAGCCAGCATATAACTGATTCCCTCTGTCCTCTAACCATTCACTCATTTTTACTGTTTTATTTTGAACGCCCTCCAGGTTGTCTTTATATTTCTATCTAAATTCTCTAAACTGTTATAAAAATAACCAGAGGGGAATATCTGATAATTTTTTGACGAACATATTGTTAATATTAAACACTCCCTGATCTTCATCATATTTAACTCTGCACATGACCTTCAAAAACTTTTAGTTCCCACTCTCAGGGAGTTTCCATTCCAGTAGGCTAAGTACACAAATGTGCATGCTGCCTTTAGATCTCATTTCATGTCTTTCCTAAGCAATTCTGAAATAATTTTTTAAGGCAACAATATTGACTTAGGAGAAGTGTAATGAGGAAAGTAGCAAATGAACCATGGCCCACGTGAAACTGGCACAGAAAGATTTAACAGTGCTGTTTAGGGCTCTTGCTGTCTAGAGGGTGTTTGCTGATCATATTTAGCAACTAAGATAGTATTGTCCAAATATGGGATGAGTTTTAAGTTCAGACACTCTTCTGGGGAAAATATTCCCTTCAAGGGACATTACAGCTACCCACTACCCATCATAGTGCCAAATGGAATAGACTATGCAAGTAGAAACTAGCCGCCAGAAAGACTCCAGGCTTGCACTCAGGTTACAGACAGCACTGCAGCATTTTGCAGAACGTCCTAGAAGAAAGCCGAGTTTGTCATAGGAATCAGTGATAAAACGCTTTATTTTTTTAAAGCTTGTACTTTGAGCAGCTGCTTGAGAGAAATCATGATTCAGTAATAAGGATCCAGAAGCAAGAAATGGACTTTATAGCACACACTGGAGCAGTGCTAAGAAAACACGGGGCATGCTTACTGAATTTGAATTCTCCTTCTTCTGGTTCATGACCAAAAATTTGTTAGTGCCCCATCCTTCTTATGGCACTAAAGTTAAGTGTAGAGAGCAGGGTCTCTCAACCTTAGCACTATTGACGATTTGGACAAATAATTCTTTATTGTAGGGATTGTCTTATGCATTATAGAATGTTTAGCAGCATCCTTGGCCTCTACCTACTAGATGCCAGTAGCATCACCCATACAGCCTTGGGTAAGTTACTTGGTTTCTCCAAGACTCAATTTTCTCCTCTGTAAGATGGGGATAATAATAGTGCTTGCCTCATAGGGCTGATGTGAGAAGTCCAGAATATATCTAAGTTATTTTTCATTTGGTTTCTTTGTAGTTCACATTACAGAGCAGGGGTTCAGAACTTCTCGATGTTGTTCTTGATCAATTTTCCAAGTTGGAGACTCCTTTCAAATATTGTTGAAACTGAAACATGAATTGTATGGAATTGTGTAATAATTCCACTCAATATTTTTTTATCTGAAAAAAGACAATCAGGAAAAATGACTCAGGTAAGACAGATTGTTGTCATTATGGGACTTATTTCTTTCCAGTGTGCAATATTTTACTCAAGATGGAAAGAAAAAGAAGGTATAGAAGTCCAGTCGAAGAAAGGGAAAGAGCAACGTTGTTCAAAAAGGACTGTTTATAGAGTATCCTAGATTATAAATTCTAAAGAACAAAGATAAGTGTCTACATGTAATTCATATCTGCCTTGTAATAGCTTTTGATGCTAAGGAGGAATATTAGATCATTGTGATTTAAAGAAAACACCCTATAACTTTATTTGTTTTCTTTCAAATTCATTCCAGAAACTTTTGTTGAACCAACCTGGTACGTTTGTTCTCAGGACAAATCATTTCAGCTAAAGAGTGACCGCACGTGGATTTGTATCTTTGAGTTTTGAATCTACCACCAGATTATACTTCTTTCTCTGTGTCACTGTGTCACTGTGTCGCACAAACACCCAGAGTCTCTGAGGCTGCCAGTAATTCCTTCTCTCTTAAGGTTTATCAACATACAAAGGGGAAACACCTAATTAGAGTAAATAATTTAATAGAGTATATTGGCTAGAAAATTAATTCATAATAGCTGGGAAATGAATGATAACAGTGTTTTGGAATATGATTGGAGCTCTGCTTAGGGAAAAACAAAAGAAGGGTAGAAAGAAATCTGTGATCATGATAAATAGCAGTTTACTCATTTCAAAGAAGTTATTTTAAAACATGCCAGAAAGATCAGTATTAAATCACATCTTAGGGTCTGCTATGATCTAAATGTTTCTGTCCCCCTAAATTCATATGTTGAAATCTTAACCCTCAAGGTGATGGTACTACAATATGGGACCTTTGAAAGGTTCCAGTTTGTGCCACTTTGGGAATAATGTTCTTCTAAAAGAGACCACAGAGAGCTCCCTCACCCCTTTCATTCTGTGAGGTTGCAGTGAAAAGTTGATCCAAGCAGGCCCTCACCAGACACTGGATCTACCAGCATCTTGATCTTAAACTTCCCAGCCTCCAGTTGTTGCTTATAAGCCACCAGTTTATGGTACTTTGTTGTAGCAGCCTGAATGAACTAAGACAGGACCTTAACTAGAGATACTGGAAGTATCACAAACAGAGCACCAATTATTAATAGATTATAAATTGTATTAATTGGACAGGTAATATGAACACAAGAGACAGTAAAGATATGGGACAAAAGTGCTTGTGAAAAATAGCAATATCAAGAAATAAAGAATGTCAAAATGGGAAGGTGAAGTCTAATATATTTGGAAGCAAGTTCATTTTAAAAACCCTATATTTAATTCCATTCCATTAATAATGCAGCACATCTGGGAAGAAGCATTTGGAAGAGAATAGTATTTAAAGAGATTTAAGTATGATTGTGATTAAACCCCAAAAGTAGATATGATTTTGCAATGTGGGCTGGGCTGCAGACTCTGCCATTCATTGTCATATAGAAGGCGTAAACTATGTTTTTTAGTGTTCTAGAGTGACAGTTGCCCTTATGAGGACTGTGGTCAAAAATTGAAGTGAATTGGAACAACGTCCAATAAAACTATTGATATATACATTGAAGAATAAGGCAAATAAATATAAACTAAAACATGATTGCTAATGAATAAGATGACCCTTTAAAACTTATCAATTCAGTTTAAGGTGTTGTGCTAAGCATTGCATCTATAAAGATCAACAATAGTAAAGGCAGGATAAATAAGTTACAGTTATTTTCCATACAGAGAGTAAAATTTAATGAGTAAAACAGGTATTTACACAAAGGAGTATAAGTGTGTGTATGTGTATGGGGGGAATAGTATTGTTTGGAGGTACAGAGCAGGAAGGTATTCAATAATTCTAGGGAAATATTAGGAAAAGCAACAGACAGGAGCATTTGAATAGGTCATTGATAGATAAAGAGCATTTTGAAAGGTGGGTAAGAGAGCTATAGGCAGACTAAGGAAACAGAGTGGGTGATGGGTGGAGGACAGACCATGCAAAGAGGGCAAGATCAAGGAAAGGTGGAGGTCTAGCTGGATCCAGGGAACAGAATGGCAATGGGCAGACAACCTCTCTGAGGGAAAATGTCATAAAAAATGGGTGCTCACAGGAAATATCAGTTCTTTCAACAAAAGCACCACCATTCTCATAGACAAAAAAGTGATTTCAACTTGGAGATGTATGTGTTTAGAATGACCAATTAGGTAAAAATAATAGTGTTTTCTAGATTTTGTAATTTCAAATTTTATAACTCAGGTGATAATAGTTGAGAAAGCATGTTAATATGAAGGCACAGTAGACTCAGTAGAGAAGGGGCACGGGTTTGGAGTAAGATGTGAGTGCATCCCGGCTCTGTAACTTTCTACCTATTGGTAGAGAAGTTAATTAGACTTTCTGAGCTTAAGTTTTGTTTCTTCTAAAAATAGAACAAATAATTCGTACTTCTTAGGTGATGTTGTAGCTATGTTTTAGTGAAATAACATTTGTGAATCTTTTGCCACAGTGCTACTAACATAGTAAGTGCTCAATCAGTACCCATGGTATTATCATCATTATTATTTTTTTCTAACTCATAATAATGGGGCTTAATAAATGTTAGCTATGAAAAGTTAAGAATCTCAATTATATTTTATAATAAAGTGTTGATTTCCTTATTCTTTTAAGTTTACTCCCTTGTCACAAATCAAAAAACTAAGAAAAAAAGCACTTATCTTTTGAAGCTACTATGACTGCAACCACATCATGAACATATTAATAGTTGCAGCAGCTCCTTAGAAATCTGGGAACATTTATCTCTTCCTCCATATACCTACTTAAGTCCAGAAGATGACTTAGACCTTAGGAAGAATACACATTATATCGTAAGGTTAACATCACATAGATTACTGTGAATTATTTTCATCTTCCAAATACTAGGTTTTCATTCCTTTATAAAGGAAATGGTTACTAATTGACAGTCATTGACCATGTTGATGTGAATAGCATTGAATTAGATGCCACGGTACATTGAAAATACTTGAACCTATCAGAAGTATCTTGAAAAATTAAATTTTTTTCAGTAAATAATTTAACAGGTTGAAACAACTTTTAATTTAATTTTATTTTAATTTCCATGTTTAATTTCTCTTTGCTACCAGCCATGATGCAGGTAGAAATGGCAAAAGTTCTTTTCTGATATTTCTATTCCTTAACTCCCATTTAATATCCCCCTTAAATGCATCCCCATCCTCTTTCAACCTGTGGTTTCACTCCCCATCACTGCACACTAGAGCTCTTCAAAAACATGCTAACTCTCCTTCCTTATTTCGTCTCTTTCTCCCTTGATCCATCTTATGACATCACTATGGTGTAAAACCCACACCACCTCTCCACCTCAAGCACATTTATTGAATTCCCATTGCCTCTAGGAAATAAATTATTGACCTTCTCACCCTACATTAAAGGTTACGTGTAATCCAACCTATCCAATTTTATCACTCTTCTTCAACTCCAATCAAGGTTGTCTCTGCAGTGATCATCAAATATTTCATATGTGTTTCTACTCCAAGTCTTGTTTTTACCGTAATTCTCTTCCCACTCAAGAGGTCCTCCCCTATCAACTAAAGCTCACCTATCCTTTAGGTCCAGCTATGTCCAAAAACCAACAGGAGCTTAGTGTTTTATAGAAGAGACCCTGGAGTGCCCCAGACCTGAATTTGAGGTCTGGTTCCATTATCTACTTCAGTATCAATCTCAGGGAATTACTTAACTTCAATTACTCTCATCTATAAAATGACTAAAATAATGTTACCTTCCTGATAGTGCTACTTTGAGGGTTAAATAAGATAATGCAATTATACCAGTTTCTGGCATAAAAGGTAAGTGAATGTTTGACATTATATATTTTTTCTTTGACCATTTCAGTACCTTTCCTAAATTTATATTTGATAGAAGTTGGCTATCCAATATCATCATGAGGTAAAAAATATGCTATTTAAGAAAAAATTACAAAGACATGCCCTAAAACATTAACAGTTGACATAGTTTTAGTGAAATTATGAGTAATTTTGCTTTTTGTCTAATTCTATATACCTTTAAAATTTGTGCAGTTGAAATGCTGTTATCATTATTGAAATAATTTTTCTTTAAAAAAATATCTAAATTAAAATGACAGACAATAACAAATGTTGGCATGGATGTGGAGAAATTAGAACCATCATTCACTGCGAGTGGGAATGTAACAAAGTGCAGCAACTTGGAAAACAGTTTGGCAGTCTCTTAACATGTGAAACTAAAAGAGTCACTGTATGATCCTTCAATTCCGCTCCTAGGTATCTATTTAAAAAAAGGGAAACATATGTCCACACAGGAATCATACACAAACATTCGTAGCAGCTTTATTCCTTATGACCAAAAAGTGAAAACAACCAAAGTGTTCATCAACTGAAGAATAAACACATTAGATGTAATATGTCCATATGAATACTATGTCTATATGAGTACCAGATGTAATATGTCCATAGTACTCATATGGACATATGATAAATATGTGTCGATAAATAAATAAAGTGTCAATGCATGCTACAACATGGATGAACTTCAAAAACATTATGCTCCTGGGAAGGAGCCAGACACAAATGATATCATTTATATGAAAGTACAGAATGGGCAAATCTGTAGAGATGGATTAGGGGCTACCTAGGGCTGGGGGTGGGTGGGGAGGAGAAGGGGAATTCAGAGTGACTGCTAATGTTTTTTGAGCAGTGATGAAAATGTTTTAACCTTAGATAGTGGTGATGGCTGCAAATATAAAATGGTCAAGCCACTTTAGAAAACAGCTTGGCAATTTCTCACAATGTTAAAGCTAGAGTTACCATGTTACCCAGCAATCTCATCCCTAGGTATCTAGTGAACACATATATCCCCTTAAGGATTTGTACATAAATGTTCATACAAGGATTATGAATGAAAGCTGAAAAGTGAAAACAACCCACATGTCCATCAATTGATGGATGAATAAATAAAATGAGAATGTATTAAAAACTATAGAATTGTACTATTAACACTGGTGAATTTTATGATATGTAAATTATACTTCAATATAGCTGTTTTAAAAACACGATTTAGATTTAATTTTATAAGCAATGAAAAACCACTTAAGTTTGTGAGAAAAGTTATTGAAAACAATTGCCAATAGTTATTAAGAATTATTCAAATTAAAATTTAGAAACTACATTTAAATAAATTCACATATCACTTTGAAGCTACGTAACTTATTTTTGGAATTTAATAGCAATAACTTTAATTTTTAATATTAACCATGTGCCAGGATTCTCACCAGCTACATTAGCTCTAATCATGCCCACAATACAAGAAGGTAGGGAGATGCGTAAAATTAGCACCCTTCTGCACATGAGCAAAACAGAGAAAGTAAATAACTTGGCCAAGGTCTCAGAGCTAGTGAGTGGCTAGGAAGGATGTAAGCCTGGTCTTTCTGATTTTAAAACCCACATTCTTTCCAAACCTCTAAGCCACCTTGCAGTGTTACCTTATTTTCCTCTCTGTCTCCTCCTGCCACTTCTCAATTTGCCTAACTCGTTACCAGGCCACAGCTTGGATCCCTCCTCAGTCACATCTTAAATTGGATTAGAAGCTGGTCCCTGAGGCCCCTTACTTAATATTATCTCTGCTTATCACAGAGCATATTATTTCTGCGTTTACTTGCCTTTGTCCTCCAGAGCTCCAAAGCTACAGCCTTTTGTCACTGTAACTTCAGCACCTAACACTATATTCAGTGCCTAGTACATACTTAGCAAATTTTTGTTAAATGCATTAGTAAATGAATGAATGAATAAATGAATGCTGTTGCTTAATTTATTATGACAAGAAATAGAGATGGTCAAAGACTGTATAACTAAATCACTTTAGTTATAATTTACCAAATATATATTGAGCAATTATGATGTCTAAGTCTTTATGAAGTGCTAGGGATACAAAGATGAATAAGGCCCAGTTTCTTTTCTTAAAACTCACAATATAGTCCTTTAAGATAGGCATACATTTGAGTAACATAGTATAGTATTTTAAGTTTCATGATATTCACATTAGCAATAACAACTAGGTGCTGAGTGACTGTAGTGAAGAGAATGAATAATTATATGTATAAGATGTTTTGATGTTTTATTTTTCTTAAGGAAACTCATAAAATGTTTAATTTTATTATGTTCTTGGACTATCTCTCACATATTTTATTTGGGACCTTATCAAAAGTTTATATACGTTTGAGGTCCTTACAAAGAATCAAGTACTTCCTGATGGCACCGTTGTTTCTTCGGATGCTACCAGAAACGCCTCTACTCAAATTTAAACTATTTGAAGAAACAGATTTCCTTTTTTCTGTAAATATTTGAAGTATCATCAAAATAACCTGAGGCAGATAAGCTCTAATACTCAAGTATAATCTTCATTTCTTTCATGTCACTCTGATTTTCCTCACTTGAGATAAATGTGGTCTGACATATTGATTATCCATTCTTGGCCATGGGGGGACTTTTACTCTCATATTGATCTAACTGTTTAGTTTAGGGGAGTTTGTTTATATAGATGTCATATGATGCTTCAGAAAGGTTGTGGTTCAAAAAGGCATGTAACCCCATTAAACTGAGCACTACTGTACTCTGACACACGGCTGCGTGTTCAGTGGGAATAGACCTAGTGCTCAGTTACCCTGGAAGGGCACCACTCTCCCCATCCATCTGCTGTGGGCATTAAAAGTTGATGGCAAGTGCCAGGTGTCTTCAATTGAGGTATCTCTCCTTAACAATACTTGTTGGAATATTTAACTAACTTTATTAAATTTAATAAGTGTATAATTTACACATTTTAAAATTCATTTAAGTTTACAATTCAGTGATTTTTAGTAAGTTTACTGAATTGTGTAACCATCACCATAATGCAGTTTTGGAACTTTTTTTTTTTTTTTTTTCTGAAACAGAGTCTCACTCTGTTGCCCGGGCTAGAGTGCCATGGCGTCAGCCTAGCTCACAGCAACCTAAAACTCCTGGGCTCGAGCAATCCTCCTGCCTCAGCCTCCTGAGTAGCTGGGACTACAGGCATGCACCACTATGCCTGGCTAATTTTTTCTGTATATTTTTAGTTGGTCAATTAATTTCTTTCTATATTTAGTGGAGACGGGGTCTCACTCTTGTTCAGGCTAGTTTCGAACTGTTGACCTTGAGCGATCCGCCCGCCTCGGCCTCGAAGAGTGCTAGGGTTACAGGCGTGAGCCACCGCACCCAGCCTGAAACATTTTTATTACTCCAGTGGATCCCCCGTGCTCATTTATGGTTTATCCCCATTCCCTCCACCAGCGCCGGCAGCCACTAATCTACTTTCAGTCTCCCAATAGTTGTCTTTCGTGAATGTTTCATATAAGTGGAAATATATAATATGTAGTCTTTTACATTTGGCTTATCTATATATCAGTAGTCCATTCTATTTTGTTGCTGAACAATAGTCATTGTATGATGTCCCACATTTTGTTTCTCTATTCACCATTTCATGGACATTTGGGTTGTTTTCACTTTTTGGCTACTATTAGTAATGTTGCTGTGAACATTGTGTTCAAGTCCTTTTTTTGGCACATATTTTTACTTTCTTTCCATAGATACCTAGGAATGAAATTGCTGGGTCATGTGGTAACTCTAGGCTTAATTTTAAGAAACTGCCAAACTGTTTTCAAAGTAGCTGCACTATTTTATATTCCCATCCATCAGTAATGTATGAAAGTCCTCATTTTTTCACGTCCTTGCCAACATTTATTATTGTCTTTTTGATTATAGCCTTTCTAATGGGTGTAAAATAATAAGTCATCGTGGTTTTGGTTTGTGTTTCCCTAGTGACTAATGATGTTGAGCGTCTTTTTATGCATCTATTAGCCATTTGTGTATCTTTTTTTGGTTAAATGTCTATTCAGATCATTTGCCTATTTCAAAATTGAATTATTTTTCTTTTTATTTTTGAGTTGTAAAAGTTCTTTATACATTTTTTTATTTCAGCATATTACAGGAGTATAAATGTTTAGGTTACATATTCTTTATATATCAGGTAAATGACTTGCAAATATTTTATCCCATTCTATGGTTAAATTTAAATTTTTAAATGTGTCTTTTGAAGTAAGTTGTCAATTTTGATGAAGTCTAATTTTTCTTTTATGGTGTCATATCATGATTTTGGTGTCATATCTAAGAAATCTTTGCCTGACTCAAGAACATTTTTCTTATGTTTTATTCTAAAATATGTATAATTTTAGCTCTTGCATTTAGGTCTCTCATCCATTTTGAGTTAATTTTTCCATAGGGCGTGAGATGGGTCTAAGTTCATCTTTTTATTTATGTCTATTCAATTGTTGCAATATCATTTGTTGAAAAGACTATAATTTCCCCCCACTGAATTGCCTTGACATCTCAGTTGAATATTAATTGATCATAAATATAAGAGTTTATTTCTGGGCTCTCAATTCTATTCCACTGACTTCTCTATCTTTATGCCAGTACTACACTGCCTTAATACATACATTTTGAAAGTTGATGGAAACTTTTAATCCAAGAGATTACTTGGAAATGACTGAATCTACCTTGCATTTTTAAAAAAGTCATCCCATTAATATATATTGCAAGAAACAACTAAATATAAGTGGATGAGGAAAATGAGAGTAGAAAAAAATAAAGCAAACAGGACTATTACACAAAATCCATACCATATATGTCTTCACATTGCTGGCTGTGATGATTATTGTGACTCTAAGTTTGCTAACAATCAAGAATGAAATGGGAACATATGCATGAAGTGTGTTTAATAAAATAATACAATTTAATTTTTTAGTGAAATTACAACTATTTTTAGTTTTTGGACTAGAGGGAATTTTATACTGTGTATGTTCATAAAAAGGAGATTGTGTAACATCATAAACAGCATCCTCACCAGAACCCTTGCTTTCAGTAAAAAAGAAGTTTTAGATTTTTCTTATTATGTTCTGCAATATAGACCAACTGTAATTAGTAAATTCAAGTCCTTGCAGAGGTGAGATAAAGGTTTGACCTGAATTGGTCAATCCCGGGACAGATATTTTACTACTTATGTTTTTCTTCTATAAATATTGTTTCTTTCAACCAAACTTTTTGACATATAGGGTAGCAAAGAATTCAGAGATTTACTTCTGAGAAGAATTTAAAGTGCAGTGCCATTGTGTTGTAAGTTAAGATCAAAACTCCATATTTTAATAATTAACTTGAGCAAGGAGTTGGATTAATGTGTTTTTGTGAGAGGGAGAAGCCTGATGAGGATGTTTAACTCATGAAGATAATTAACCCTATTACCCTCTGCAGAGATGGGGTGAGAGAAAACCTGTTCTTCCAAGGCAGGGCCAAATTAACCTCAAGCATAAATTCCCTGAATTTTGCATATATAGAGGTTGCAAGCCTAGCAATACTTCTCTCTTTCCCCCCCGAAAATTAAGAGAGAGAATATGGATGATTATTATTAATATTAATCTACATTATTTAGATACAGAGGATGACATAATATGAAATAATATTTAGATGTTTTTCCTAAAAGTTAGGTCCCATTTAGTTACTAATATTAAAATACTAGCAGAAAATACAAACATATCAGGGATCTTAACTCTATTTACACTGTTTAACTACATTCCCAAAGAGGACTGTTGGTTGCTGGGAGGTGTGAATCTCCCAGGTATAAAGAGGGTATAACCTTATTGTGCTCCTTAACACCAGGTGAAGTCACTGTTCCTGCTGATGCTGCTTACCTTATGTCTAAAACTCAAGGTTTTTAGGAAAAAATCGTTCTAGAAATGGGTAGATTTTTTCTTGATTGCAGGGTATTATCAAGCACTGTATCTGGAGAGGGTATTGTCTGACTATGGATTAGCCCAGCTTGAGAGCCTGTCCACCTGTCAGGAAAGAGCTAGGAAAGATGCCTTTTCCTGAGCTTGGGTAGAATGTATCATCATCATGCTGTGTAAAACCAGAGCAGGAGTCATCCATCCATCACAGGGTGACAACTAAACTTGACCAGGTTATACAAAAAAGACCCAAGAAAAGTGCATAAAACATGATTTTATAATTATGGCCTAGGCTTTGATGATTCATTAAATCACTCTTGAGAAATAATAATCTTCCTATGGTGCTCAAATAGTGGTAGTGTTCACCAGGGATTGAGGGGGGGAGACCCACATCTTAGGGATGTGACGTACATATGGAGGGGAAGGGATTACCTCTAACCCTTCTTAGGGAGAGGCAAAGATATACAATGTAACCAAAATGTCAAAAAAAACAAAACAACTTTTATCGGGTGGTGGACAGGTAGGAGGGGGGAGGAGGGGAAAGGTTGGACACGCTTGAAGCTCTGGCATGGCGGGGTGGGGGAGGGGTGGCAGGGGCGATATATGTATCCCTAACAATATTTGTACCCCCATAATAAGAGGAAATAAAAGGAAAAAAATAAAAATAAATAATCTTCCAATAATTCTATTCTGCTCACATTTGGGAAGTCGGACTTAGTCACTTCTAAGTGTATCAAGAATTTTCCTAGAGTACATAAACCAAAATCTACCTTGCTGTGCCTTTTTTTTCTCTTTTGCTTCCAATTTATTGGGCAGGACTGTGTTGCCCAATCTGGATTCTGCAAAATAAGAAAATTTTTCTGCTGAGGAGTGAGAAGAAACAATCTAGAAATAAATTCATCTGAAGTTGGCTGATGGCCAACATTGCCAGAAGCCTGGCTCTCAATTTTGTCTCCTCTAATGAGTGGCTACCAGAAGTTTCATAATCACCTGTCTCTTCACTAGGATTAGGCCAAGGCATAGTAAACCTTCTTTAGGAATAATCTTCTCTTTGCTATCCTATCCTAAGTGTGCTTTGAGCACAGTTTCCCCACATCCTTGGCTTATGTATGCTTGAGACTATGGATTTTAAAATATACCCTCGGAGGTGTAAGAAAGTGCTTCTCAAAGCACAGTCTCTGGACCAGCAACATTAGCAGCACCTACAAAACTTGAATAGAAATGCAGAGTCTCAGGCTCCATCCAACATCCAATAAATCTGAAGCTCTGAGAGTGACCCCTTGTGTTTTTAACAAGCCCTTCAGATGATTCAGATGTATTAATGTTGAAGAAACACTTTTGTAAGGCATCAGGAGTGTCTCTGTTTTAATAAACATATTGATCTTTGTGTACAAAAAGACCTAAAACCCTGGAACAGGATTATGCTGTAGATTTATGATGTCTTTCAGGTTTAGATTTGGTATCATTGCAAAGTCTGGGGCAGAAAATAAGTAAATACTGGTATATGGTTGAAATGAATAGCACCATCAATCAACTGAATCTAGTTGATATGTATAGAACACTTCATCCAACATCATAATACACATTCTTCTCAAACATACATGGGGCATTCATCAAGATAGACCATAAAACACACCTTAATAGATTTAAAAGACAAAAACTGTGCTTTCATCCATGATGGAAGTAAACTAGAAATCAATTATAGAAATCAATAATAGAAAGGTATCTCAATATGTATTTGGGGATTAAACAGCACACTTCTAAAGAACACATGAATCAAAAAGAAATCTCAAGAGAATTTCTTTTAATTTCAAACTAAATTAAAATAAAAAATATAACTTATCAAAAGTTGTAGGATATAGTGAAAGCAGTGCTTAGAGGGAAATTTATAGTATTGAAGGCATATATTAGAAAGAATAAAGATCTAAAATCAATAATCTAAGCTTCTACCTTAGAAAACTAGAAAAATAAGAACAAATTAAATCCAAAACAAACAAAAAGAAAGAAATAATAAAAATCATAGCAGAAATCAATAAAATTTAAAACAGGAAAATCAGTGTAACCAAAGCCCATTCATTGAAAAGGTCAATAAAATCGATAATCCTCTAGCCAGACTAACCAAGGAAAAAAAGAAAGAAGACACAAATTGCTAAAATCAGAAATTAAAGAAGAGCCATTACCACTGATTCCACGGACATTGAAAGGATAATAAAGGAATACTATTAACAATTCTAAGCCCACAAATTTAATTACTTAGATGAAATGAACCAATTCCTTGAAAAAAACAATCACTGAAACTTACACAAGGAGAAATAGATACCTAAAAAAAACCTGTATCTATTAAATAAATTGAACTAATAATTAATAAATTTCCAAAGCAGAAAGTATCAAGACTAGATGGTTTCACTGGTGAATTCTACCCAACAGTTAAGAAATAAATGATATCTATAATCTCTTCCAGAAAATAGACATAGAAAGAGCACTACTTCCTAACTTGTTCTATAAGCCCAAACTTTAATACCAAAACCAGAGAAACACATTCCAGGAATGGAAAACTACAGACCAATATCGCTCATGAACACAGATGCAAAAGTCCTAAACAACAACAACAAAAAGAGTGGGCTGTGGGAGATTTTAAAGCAGTTTATTGTACAATCCATTGCAGTTCCTGAAGTAGGGGGAGGACAGAAAAATATTTGATAAATTACTGACCAAAAATATTACAAATTTCATGAAAACCATAAACTCACATATCCAAGAAGCTCGACAAACTTGAAGCACAAGAAACATAAAGAAAATAACATTGCAGCAGATCATAAGTAAGTTGCTAACCAAAGATAGTAAAAGGAAAATACTAAAAGCAGCAGCTTTAAAAGATGCATTACAAACAGAATGAAAAATAAAAAAGGTCAAGTGAATAGACAATGGAGCAACATTTTCAATGTACTACTAGAAGAAAAAATTGTCAACCTAGAATTCTATAACTAGAAAAAAATCCTTCAAAAACAAAAGTGAAATACATAAAGATTTTTTTAGTCATAAAAATGTTGAAAAAATTATCACCAAAAAACCTTGCTATGAAAAATGTTTAAGTAAGTCCTTTAGGCAAAAAAAAAATGATACCAGATAGAAATATGGATCTATACAATGCAGTGATTAACACTGGAAATGATAACTACATGAATAAATATGTACTACTTTTTCCTATTATTTAAGTCAATCTAAAAGGTAATTGACTAAAGAAAAATAATAATATGGGATTTATAACATAGGTATAAATAAAATGTATGACAATGGTGCTAAGATTGGGAGAGGAGAAACAGAAGTATATTGTCCTAAGAAACTTATATCATAAGTAAATTGTTATAATACCACTCAAAGTTGGACTGATAAGTCAAAGATGTATACTTTAAACCATAATGTAACCACTAAAATAATAAAACAGTTATAACAAACAAGCCAACAAAGTAAATAAAACTGAAATCATAAAAGCAAACTCCATCCAGAGGGGGCTGAAAAAGAGAAAGAACAGGTGGGGAAAGAAGAAAACAATAGCAAGACAATCATTTTAAAAATTATTGCTGCTACAATTGGTGACTTCAGATGAACTCAGAATATACCCATACTTAAGAAGCAAATTAACAGATGTTAAAGAGAGCCACATTATTGACAATTGCTTTGTGAAGAATAAAAGAGTATTTAAAAAGAGAAATCTTCATAGAGGAAAACAGAGCAAATATTAAAAGAAAGCATATGCTTCTCTTGTGGAAACCTATGTCGTTTCCCATATGAATGCCATATTTTCAAAATCTTTCCTTTGTAATGAGCACCTTAAACAGAGGTTCCTATTCTTGCGTACATGGATGTTCTTCAGAGGTAGAACTACCTAAAGTGTGTACAATTTGTGCACATGTGTGCACACTTGCATTTTTCTAAATGATGGCTCCATAGTTCTCACCATATTTTTTAAAGTTCAATATATAAAACACCCATTGTGTGCCGCTCCAAATCTCCTCAGCACTGCCTTGTACCCCATTACTGCTCTAGTCATCAGTTCTGCATGTGTTTTGACCAGTTTTTCATTTGTGCAACTTGAAAGCACTTCACCACCTTAGGTCACACCCCTATGCCTTTCATTCTTCCCTGGGCCTTCCCTGCCACCATCAGTACCCATATGACATTCAGACTCATGAACTGTTGCTGACCAATAGGTGATAGGGACCAACAGAATGATGCTTCCTTGTTTTATCTTCAAAGGACAAAGTTTGACTTCCATTTCATGATGCTCCTTGGAAGTTCCCTTAGGCCTCTTGCAGTGAGGAGAGGCTCCAACTGTGCCCAGACTCCTGACCCACAGAAACTAGGAAATAATAAATGTGTGTTGTTTTAAGCCATTAAGTTTAAGGCAATTTGTTATGGAGCAATAGAAAACTAATAAATAGCCCTTGTCACTTAATTTCGGTTTACATTAATGCTTTCCTGCTAGATAAAACATTCCTAAAGGGCAGTGACTACGTTCTTTCCATCTTGGTTTCACCAATATCTAGCAAAATGCTTTGTATATAGTAAATATTTAATAAACCTTTGTTAAATAAATGGCTGATGATCAACATTCTGAAAATGAAAATTATAGAGATAACGTTTTAGACATTTGTAGTGCCTTTCCATATTAGCTCTTTGAAATTTCAAATCTCAGCATGTCTTGGAAAAATTTATAAAGTCCTTTTAGTTTCCAAAATTCTTTTATGTATGTAACGTGATTTGAGCTCTACTCATATTACCCATGACAAACGAAGGTGCTATATCGATGGGGGCCTTGACAATTTCGAGACACATCCCTCGGCCATGCTTTACTTCCATAGTATCGCTCACCAAAATTAATGGAGCAGATCTTCACAGAAATCCTGGAGTCTGGGGTGACCTTGCCAAATTAGTGTCAGGTGCTTAGGGTGGAAAACTAAAGGAAATTTAAATCTTGAACATAAATTTCTTAGTCTTAAAAAAGGGAGAAAAAAACAGCATAAATAAAAAGGGAGAAAACAGCATGTATAAGTCCACCATACTAAATTTTTCAGATTAATGTTTAGTGCTTAATCTCTTCATATAGCTCAGGAACCATTGACAGAATTAATATTTCTAATGTACCTAAAGTACTTTGATTCAAATATTAGAAAAATACAAAAATATGAACCTCTAATAAGATGATGACAGAACTGTCTAAAATATGAAGAACATTAAATAAGTAAGAATATTCATTAAGTGAGAGTATAGAAATTTCTTAAAAACAGTATAAATATGATTTTATGAGGGCAGCCTTTATATCTTTAAAGTCATTTAGCAAAATTTGTTGCTAGGAATTAGTTAAATTTTAAGGTATCCTTTTAATAAATACAATGAGTTCAGACGCAGAAACTATACCCTTGGATATAGCAAGTTCCATATTCGATCTTTTCTTAATTTTAATAAATATATTCGGAATTACTCTTTGATACATTAATGTGGCTATGATTTCAGAATTACCTACTTAGAAAATAACTGTCTTATCTGTTTTCAAAGCTTGTCATTTTTGTTGTGCTGAAGCCTCAAACCCCTGGGCTTAAATGCAATACTGAGATCAGAGGTAAAATTCTCAAAAGAAAAAACAAAAGCTATTTTGTAAGCGAGAGGTAAAAAGTTATTACAGGCTAACCCTTTCTCATGTCAATTTCTTAAATGTGAAAAATATCCAATGAACCCATTAAATACATTTTGACAGAGTAACAGCAGGAGGCTTGTTGACCTTTCACCTCATATTGATTTCCCCTTCAGTCATTTTCCTTGGTGATTTCCACTTTTCCTGCATATATTTTGCCTCCCACTCTCCACATGCCACTTCTGTAATCACGTTCGATGGAAACCCACACGAAGCCTGGAGCTGCACCGACACTTTGGGAGAACCTTGAAAATAAAGCAGCCACATTACTCATGTCTATCAATAAGTCCCTCAATCGGCAAGTGTCTTTATAAGACGCAGACACTCTTGCCATCTCAATAATGCAGCTGAGCAGATAAACACTTGGGTGAGTCAAAATGGTCATTAATTATTATTTATTCATATGCTCATAAATTCCACCAGCATTGATTAATGGGCCAATCTAGGCATGACACCAAAATGGAGACCCAAGGAATGGGAAAGGAAGGGCAGGGCACCCCTCTTTCAATATAGTTGTAGAAAAATTATATATATATATATATACGGGAGAGTCAAGGAAAAAAGATCTCATGGTGAGAAATAAGCAATCAGGATGGCATTTACAGGTGGCGGGTCATTGAAATTAAGTGGGACATCTGTGTGAACTAACTTAATCCTGAAGGAGTTGACAAGCAAACTAGCAGGGTCTAGAGCTGTTCTGATTTTGCTTTTTGAAAAGCATTATGATGTATCACATCCATTGTCAGCAAGGAACAGTCAGGGGATATCAGCAGTAGGTGTTACTACTCAGACCCAGCTGCAACTGAAGCTTTGGTGAAAGGCAGAGGTGGCGGGAGTGGGAAGAATAGTGCCTGTAAATTGTAGAAGTACTTTAAAATAATCTCTGTCTGTTATCTGCAAGGTAGAGTAAATCTCCAAAAGGAACATTAGTCAAAATTAAATATTTGGGGTCTTGTGGAAATCATGTTAAAATTATACACCCCTGTTGGTTTTTGTGTGTTATCTTATGTTTGCAGTTGTGGGTACTTGAGTGCCTCCAACCTGTGGCTGTCTTCCTCTGGTTTCCTTCATGCACTTATTTTAAAACAAGGCTCAGCAGCCTCCCTACAACCCTCCAAGAAAAGCAAAATCACTCCACATAGCATTCATAAGCACTACATGTTTGGTTGAAGATTTCTTATGGAGAAGGAAGCACACGTTTACATCAGAAAGTGACTGATACAAATTCTGAGGCATTTATGTTCTTCCGCATACCCGTCTTAGATTACCAGCTACCGAGCTGCTTCTGTCCCTTTCATCTGGGCAGTGTCCCTGGCTTCCTTGCATCTGCTTCCCGGCTCATGGGTCTTCTCCTTGATTCCCTGTTATATCTGTCCTCATTCTATGTGGTCCACCTCAGCTCTGATTCAAATCTAGGCTGTCACGCCAACCTGCCTTACCTGCTGTCAAATAAAGAACTCTCCAGTTATCAGGATACACCTACTGTCTAAGTCAATGAGAGATTCTACATTAAAGATAATGATCACACCCAAATATTTTCCTGTTACATAAAGTTTGGAATCATGGACAGACAGAAGTAATTTAGCCTTAATACAAAACAATCGGATGGAACATATTCTTTTTTATTTTTATTTTTTGTACTCTGAATCAGTTCCCTTTCCCATTTGTTCAACAAACACACCAAAGTTTGCCTTTTCTCCACAGACCCCTGTTATGAACTGAATGTTTGTGTCTTCCCCAAATTCATATGTTGAAGCCCTAATCCCCAGTGTAACTCTATTTGGAGATAGCTCCTGTGAGGGGGTGATAAAGGTTAATGAGGTCATAAGGTGAGGCCATAATCCAGTAGGGCTCAAGTCCTTATAAGAAGAAGCAGAGACACCAGAGCTCTCTGTCTGCTAGTAAGAAAGTGGGCATCTGCAAGAGACCTGTCACCAGAAACCAAATTGGCTGGCACTATGATCATGGGCTTCTAGCCTCCAGAACTATGAGAAAATAAAATTTCTGTTGATGAAATTATCCAGTTTAAGGTATTTTGTTATGGCAGCTTGAGCAGACTAAAATTAATACAATCCTGTACTCCACAATCTTCTCATTCACTCTTAGATAACCTTGCTTCTAGCTTTATGGAGAAAATTGCAATCCTTAAGTATGAACTCCTTTGACTTCCTGCTATACTATCTACAAATGTCTTCACTTCCACCTATTCTTTCCTGCTGGCCACATCTCAGTGGAAGAGTTAGCAGTGTGCTTATTCTATACACATTGCCCCACTTTGCACTGAGATTCATTCCTTCTCAGATAGCACTCCCCTGCTGAAAACCCTTCCGTGGCTTCCCATTGCTCCTTAAATAAAATTCAAATTTGTCATTGTGGACTGCAAGGCGCTATGATTTGACTCTCAAACCATGGAGTTCCTGGATCACTGAGGCTTCTTTCTGTTTCCCGGTCACATGAAGCTCAAGCCCACCCTAGATGCACACACTGGTTATTTATCCTATCAGGAATGCTCTTCTCCAGAGCATCCAGGGCTAGCTCCTTGTTTTCATTCAAGTCTCAGCTCAAATTTTAGCTCTCTAAAAAGAATATCCAATGCAAATTCCACCCACAACAAGAAAAAAAACAGGCCTTCCATGCTCATCATATCAATATCTGAAATTATAATACCTTATCATCCCTATTCTCCTTGTTTATTTGCTGTCTTCACCCAATAGTGTGTAAACTTCATGAGAACAGGGATCTTGTCTATTATTTTACTTCTATGCCCTCGTTTCTTAAGGCAATGCCTGATTCTGCTATCACTTCGAAAATTGCTGTTGAATTCACTAATGTCTTCCTCCCATATTCCCAGCTGATAATCACCCCTGTAGTTATTTTTTTCTCAGCATAAAAACATGCTTCATATTTCCCATTGTCAAAGCAAAAACTCCCATCTGACCACACATTTCCCATTAGTTGCCTGTCTGCTTTCTTCACTTCAGAGCCATGCTTCCTAACTCATCTATCCCCACCTTCCCAATGCCTTTTCACACTTCATCCCACTATAATCTGACTTTGCTGTCCACCCACCACTCCAATATCTTTTATAAGATCATAAGTGACCACCAGATGGCCACATCCAGTGGAGTATATTCTCTTCTCATCTTACTTCACCATCTGTGCCATTTGGTATGAGTGATCATCTCCTTTTTCCTGAGATTCTCTCTTCCTTCAACTTTAATGAAACCAAATTCTCCTAGTATTTCCTTTTTAAATTTATCTTTATTGATTTTTTTTCTTTCCCTACATGGGTTTACCTTCCTCCATCCTCTTTAGAGGATGCAGTTCTAGTGCCCAAAGGGCCCAGCAAGAAATGTACAGGTATGAAGGGTCTTCAGTTAACTAACGGGGTGACGGGGATTGTGACAGTGCAGAATGCTCCCTGTCCCTTCCAGAAGGTATTCAAATCTGAGTTTTTAAAAATGCTGTGTTTGCCAGATGAGCTGTATCTAATGGGCAAATAGAGACTACTAATTTGTAGCCTGTGCATTAAATGTTGGTATTTCTTGGGACTTTTCGTCAGGCTCTTCTTTCTACTATTTATACTTTAATTTGGTAGCCTCACCCACAACTACAACTTCTACCACCACTGATCCTTTGCTGATTCCAGAGCCCTTATTTTGCCACTCCTGTATAGTATAGGGATTAGAACACAGGTCCAGGCTCAGAAAGATTTGAATTTGTGTCCCTTCTCAGCCATATACCAGCTCTATGGCCTTGGGTAAAGAACTTACCTCTTTGAGCCTCAATTTCCTTAAATGTAAAATGAAGATGACAATAGATATTCTTACAAGTCTTTTGAAGATGAAGTTGATCCACGTAAAATGCTTGGCACAGTATTTAGCCATTAAGTGCTCAGTGAAAGTTAGCTCTTTGGTTGAATATCTTTATGGAGAATGTCAACAACATTTCAAGTCTGAATTCATCATCTTTCTTACACCGCCTGATCCTTGTTTTACATGCATCACCATCTATGCAGGTGTCCAGACTGGAAGCAAGGAGTCAGTTTAGAAACCCTTTCCACCTCTGTTACCCAATCCACCCAGAGATTTGTCTCTAAATTTGGTATGTTTTACATCTAATTGAGTCCATATCCTTTCCTTTAATTCTACTAGAGATAGTCTTTTTTGTTTTTTTCTAGCTTTATTGATGTATAATTGACAAATAAAAATTGTATACATTTATTTTGTACAAGGTGTTTGGATATATGTATACATTGTGAAATGATTACCATAATCAAGCTAATTAACATATCCATCACTTCATATAGTTATCCTTTTTGTGCGTTTGTGATGAGAGCATTTAGGATCTACTCCTTTAGAAATTTTCAAGTATACAATGCATTATTATTTAATGTAGTCACATATGCTATACAAGAGATCTCCAGAATTTATTCATACTGTCTAACTGAAACTTTGTACCCTTTGAGCAACATCTCCCTATCCCTCCCCTCTCGCCCCAAGAAACCACTATTCTACTCTATTTCTGTGAGTTTGACTTTTTCAGATTCCACACATGAGTGATATCATGCCGTATTTGTCGTTCTCTGACTGGCTTATTTCCCATAGCATAATGTCCTCCAGGTTCATATTATACATGTTGTAGCCAATGACAAGATTTCCTCCTTTTTTTAAGGCTGAATAATATTGCATTAGATAGATAGATAGATACCACATTTTCTTGATCCAGTCATCTGTTGATGGACACTTAGGTTGATTCAATATCTTGGCTATTGTGAATAATGCAATGAACATGGGAATGCAGATATTATATCTCTTCAGCATACTGATGTCAATTCCATTGGTTATATATATCCCCAGTATGATATTGTTGAATCATATGATAGTGCTATTTTTAATTTTTTGAGGAAACTCCATGCTATTTTCCATAATGGCTGTACTAATTTGAATTCTTACCAACAGTATGCAAGAGTTTCTTTTTCTCCACATCTTCAGTAGCACTTATTATCTTTTGTCCTTTTGATTTAGCCATTCTAATAGATGTGAGATCTTATTTTGTTGTGGTTTGAGTTTGCATTTTCCTGATGACTACTGTTATTGAGCATTTTTTCATGTATAGTCATGTGCCTCATAACGATGTTTTAGTCAACAATGGACTGCTTATGACAGTGGTCCCATGAGATTATAATGGAGCTGAAAAATTCCTATTGCCTAGTGACTCATAGCTGTCATGATAGCACAGCTCATTACTCATGTGTTTGTGGTTTTGCTGGCATAAATGAACCTACTGTGATGCCAGTCATATAAAGTATAGCACATTCAATTATGTAAACTACTTAATACTTAATATTGATAATAAATAACCGTTACTGGTTTATGTATTTATTATATTATACTTTCATTGTTATTTTAGAGTGATACTTTCTACTTATAAAAAAAAGTTAACTGTGAAACAGCCTCAGGCAGGTCCTTCAGGAGGCATTCCAGAAGAATGCCAGAAGAAGGCATTTTTAATCATAGGGGATGACAGCTCCATGTGTGTTATTACTCCTGAAGACCTTCCAGTGGGATAAGATGTGGAGGTAGAAGACAGTGATATTAATGATCCTGACCCTGTGTAGGCCTAGGATAATGGGTGTGTTTGTGTTTTTGGTTTTTTTTTAAAAAATTAAAAAGCAAAAATAAATTAAAATAGAAAAAAGCTTAGAGAATAAGGATGTGAAAAAGAAAATATTTCTATATAGCTATACAAAAAAGTGTTTGTGTTTAAAGCTAAGTGTTTTTACAAGAGTCAAAAAGTTTAAAAAAATTAACAGTTTATAAATTAAAAAGTACAGTAAGCTAGGATTAATTTATTATTGAAGAAAGACAAATAGTTTTTTAAATTTAGCATAGCCTAAGTGTTTAGTGTTTATAAAGTCTACCATAGTGTGCACTAATGCCCTAGGCTTTCACATTCACTCACCACTCACTCACTGACTCACCCAACTTCCAATCCTGCAAGCTCCATTCATGGTAAGTGCTTCTTATAAGTGTATCATTTTTTACTCTTTATACCATATTTTTACTGTACCTTTTCTATGTTTAGACATGTTTATATATACAAATACCATTGTGTTATAATTGCTTACAGTATCAGTACAGTAACATACTATACAGATTTATAGCCTAAAAGCAATGGGCTATGCCATATAGCATAAGTATGTAGTAGGCTGTACCATATAAGTTTGTGTGAGTACACTCTATAATGTTCACACACTGATAAAATCAACTAAGGACACATTTCTCAAACTATATCTCCATTGTTAAGGGACACAAGACTCTACGTATATGAAAGATTTGTAAGATTTGTAAGTCTTTGTTTTAATTCATTTAGTACTGCTATAACAAAATACCCAGACTGGGCAATTTATAAAGAATAGAAATTTGTTTCTCAAAGTACTGGAATCTGGGAAGTTCAAGATCAAGGGATCAGTAGGTTTCATGTCTGTTGAGGGCTCTATCTCTACTTCCAAGATGGCACCTTGTTGCTGCATCCTCTGGAGGGGATGAAAGCTGTGTCCTCACATGGCAGAAGGGAGAGAAGGGGAAGAGAATGTTCCCTCCAAACTTGAGCCCTCTTATTAATATAAGAGTGCAAGTCTTATTCATGAGGTCTCCATCCTCATGCCTTAATCAACTCCCAAAGGCCACCTCTTAATACTGTTGCATTGGGGATTAAGTTTCAACATGAATTTTGGAGGAGACAAAAATGTTAAAATCATAGCAATCTTAGCTTAAAAAATGTCTATTCAGATCTTTTGCCTATTTTTAAATCAGGTTATTTGTTTTCTTGCTATTGAGTTGTTTGAGTTTCTTATATATTTTGAATATTAACGTTTATCAGATGTATGGTTTGCAAATATATTCTCCCATTCTGTAGATTGTCTCTTCACTCTGTTGATTGTTTCCTTGGCTGTGCAGAAAGTTTTTGGTTTGAAGCAATCCCATTTACATATTTTTGTTTTTCTTGTCTGTGCTTTTGGTATAAAATCCAAAAATTCATTGCACAGACTAGTGTCATAAAGTTTTTCCCTTATGTTTTCATCTAGAAGTTTTACAGTTTCAGGTTTTATATTTAATCTTTAATCCATTTTGAGTAGAGTTTTGTATATGGTGTGAGATAGGATCCGATTTCATTCCTTTGCATGTAAATATCCATTTTTCTCAGCATTATTTCTGGCAGAGACTTTCTTTTTCCCATTGTGTGTTCTTGGCACCTTTGTGGAAGATTGTTTGACTGTAAAAGTATGAATTTATTGCTAGGCTATCTATTCTGTTCAATTGGTCTGAAATCTGTTTTTATGCCAGTACCATGTTGTTTTGATTACCATAGCTTTGTAGTAGACTTTGAAATCAGGCACTGTGATGCCTCCAGCTTTGTTCTATTTACTCAATATTGCCTTGGTTATTCATAATCTTTTGTGGTTCCTTATAAACTTTAGAATTGTTTTTTACTATGAAAAATTACTATGAAAAATTCCACTGGAATTTTGATAGGGATTTCATTGAATCTGTAGATTGTTTCGGGTAGTATGGACATTTTAACAATATTCTTCAATTTCTTTCATCAATGTTTTATAGTTTTCAGTATACAGATCTTCTAACTTCTTAGCTAGATTTATTCCTAATTTTTTGTTTTTTATGCTATTGTAAATGAGATTGTTTTCTTGATTTCTTTTTGGAGAGTTTATTGTTAGTGTACAGAAATACTACTGATTTTTGTATGTTGTTTTTGTATCCTGCAACTTTACCAAATTCAATTATTAGTTATAACTATTTTTGGTGGAAGCATTAGAGCTTCATATGTGTGTGTGTGTATAATATGCCATCTGCAAACAGAGATGATTTTACTTCTTCCTTTCCAATATGGATTCCTTTTACTTATTTCTCTTACCTAATTGCTCTGATTAGGCCTTCTAGTAATATATTGCATAGAAGAGGTGATAGTGGGCATCCTTGTCTTATTTCTGAACTTAGAGGAAAAGCTTTCAGATTTTCATTGTTGAGTGTGATATTATTATAGCTATAGGCTTGTCATATATAGCCTTCATTATGTTGAAGTTTATTTCTTCTATACCTAATTGGGTGAGAGTTGTTTTTTCTTTTTTTTATGTGTGTGTTGAAAGGATGTTAAGCTTTGTCAAATGTTTTTTATTGTATCTATTAAGATGACTGTATGATTTTTATCCTTTAGCCTATTAATAAAGAGTATCACATTTATAGATTTGCACATACTGAATCATTCTTGTATCCCAGGGATAAATCATACTTGATCATGGTGTAGAATCCTTTTAACGTGCTATTGAATTGTATTTGCTAGTATTATGCTGAGGATTTTTATACCAATGTTCATCAGGGATATTGTCCTATAATTTTCTTTTCTTGTAGTGTCCCTGTCTGGCTTTGATATCAGGGTAATATTGTACTCAAAATGAGTTTGGGAGTAGTCTCTCCTCTTCAATTTTGTGATAGTCTTAACCTAGCCTTTATTTATCCTCTGGATTATTGCCATGGCCTCTTAAATGAACTCTCAGCCCCCTTCAATCCATTCTCTACATTGTTGTCAAAATAATCTTTCTAAAATGACAGTTTAATCATGTCACTCTTCTGCTTGCAAACATTCCAAGTCTTTCTCATTTCATATGTAATAAATAACTAATTTCTGATCAGGCTCTTGCTTTTACTTGGAGTGTTACCTTCCATTGTTCTTCAACCTGAACTCTTGCTTTTAAGTATTTTCAATGATTTTAACCTCCTATTGCAAGTTTCATTCTTTTAGGAATGCCTTTCTGTGCCTCTCTATCAGGCTAACTGCTTCCTAACTCGATTCATGCATTGCCACTTCCAAGGGGCCTTTCCTGGCATTCCAACCCCACCTCCCCTGGAGCATACCTAGTGAACAGGGCTGTTTCAATTATAACAAAGTAAAATAGAGGAAAAAGCTAACATTACTGGGGTGAGAGGAAAGGCTAATAACTTGCCCTAAGAGATATGACATTCTTTTACGATGACAGAAAGTGAGAAAAATGAAATCACTGAGTAATAAGTATGCAGATAAAAAGAGAGATCTAACTGGGTGATTTTGGTGAAATATACTTGTTAATTAGAAAAAATACACCAGAAATAATATTTTAAAGCTAATAATCATGTAATGTCTAAATCATATCTGGAAAAAAATTGATGTGCTAGGCTGATATGCAGAGACTTACAAATGACCCACCCACATGCTTGACAACACAGACTTTGCCTGGGAACTGAAGAAAGCCTATCAGAGTAAGTCACGGGGAAAACTTAGGCAATAAGAATTCATAAGGGTTAGAGGGGTTATTTAGGTTAGTTAAAATATCTTTATGTTAGGAGACAAGCTAAACTCTATGAAACAATAAAAATACATACTACCACTTTAACATTTAATATGGGTTTAACTCAACTATATGATTAAAAGATATGTTTAAACATACTTCAAGATTTCTCATGAGCTTAAGCAAGTTATTACCACATCTGTAAAATTTTACATAGACATTTTGATCTGACATACATTTGTGGATGTATACAGACTTAGATATATCACACAGATACACATTTGTATTAATATAGAAATATAAAATACATTTTTACCATTTTTCTCTATTTTTTATTTCAAAGTATTAAAGGGGTATAAATGTTTCTGGTTACATGAATCACTTTTAAAATGCTTGAGTCGTGGCTATAAGTGGGCCCATCACCCAAATACTGTTCATTATACCTGTTAGGTAGGTTTTTGCACAGCTCCTTCTCCTTCTATCCGCTGCTTGATTTTCACTGAGTTTTACATTCCTCTGTGCACATGTGTGCTCATTGGTCAGTTCCAGTTTAATAATGAGTACATGTGGTGTTTGTTTTTCCATTCTTGGGAAAATTCAAATTGTTGCAAAAGACATTAATTCATCCTTTTCTATGACTGACTAGTCCTCCATGGTATACATATACCACATTTTGTTAATCCACTCATGAATTGATAGGCACTTGGGTTGATTCCAACTCTTTGCCATTGTGAATTGTGCTGCAATAAATAAGAAAATCCTGTGTCCACTAGTGCAGTGTTTCTCAAACTGTGAGTCTCCATTATTTGTTAATGGCTCAAAAAGTCAACTTAGTGGGTCTTGACCAAAACTTTAAAAAATAAATAAAAATACGATAAGAAAACATCAGAGGAAAATATAACAAGGAAAGTATTGTGTTTCCAATCACGAGTAGTATTCAACATGTTTGAAGAGAACTGCATTAGAGAGGACTGGAGAAAAAATACATTCAGAGCATCTGGCCTCAGAGGTCTCTCAGTCCTGATCCAGTGTTGAAAGCTGCTTGGAAACACCAGGCCTCTGTCAAGTTCACACACAAGACACTCTTAATGATAGTGCAGCATTTTCCCACTTCTGTCTGTGGGCACAGAGTGAAAGCAAACTTTGATCCTTCTGGCAAACTGGAATACCTTTTACCATTTGGCAATGAGAACTCTAAAATCTGTTTGCTTTCTTCTATCTTCCAGTTAATAGAAGTAAGAATTAAATTATTAAATTCGGCACACTTTTGAGTTTTCCACAGCTACGTGTCCTCCTTCTTATTACCTTGATTGCCCTCACTCCCTGTCTTTTCCCCAAACTACCTTATTTGATTCCTGTTTTGTATCCACTTAGTTTTTAATCCTCTGATTTTATTACAAGTGCCTTAAAAACGTTTCTTGAAGTTAGTGCTTCTAAATAATTTATGAGATGGAGACATCCATTCATTCTTCAATTTATCAGCTACCCTACAAAACCATGAAAATAACCATGTACAAAAAAATTAGGATATCATTTCTTATTTTTATGAATCACTTGCGGGAATATATATAGGTGCAACTTTATAGTCATGAGAATATTTACTCCTTTAAATTACATAAATTTCAATTGGCATAATTACGATTGTCAAAAAGTTGGACAATTTCCGCTCTCTGTTTTAGCTGAAAGAACAGTCAAAATGAGACAATTCCAATTTTATTCTTGTGCTATAGTAGAGTGCCTCTCTCATTTCACTCATTTGAGGTGGCAGTTAAATAAAAGCTGAATCCATTACTTTTATTTGCTTTTTATTAAAAAGAACTTATAATGCATTTCCTATGAAAATTCTCAGCTGTGATGGCAGTGAGAATTGCAAATTTCTTTGTGATCCTTAAGGATGTTAGATCTTAAATATATGCTAAGGGACCTAGGGATCGTCTTTAGAGTTCTAACAGTAATTTTGAACACTAGCTTATTATACAAAACCATAAATCATGGATCATGTTTACCAGACTTTCACATTCTCCTCATCACCACCAGACCTTCATGGAAATCATTACCAGGCCTGAATTGATTACTAGTCCTGAAAGCATCATGTCTTAATGGAGATAATGGAGGTGGATATTTCCAGATTCATACAATTTGAATCAGAAGGCAGTAGAATCTGAGCTAGTCCTAAGGGGTTTATCAAGCCACTACTACACCTGATATCTTTGTCCAGGTTTTAATTAAGGCTGCTAATTATGCAGAATAGTGCCCTCTCTCTTTGTTTTTAAATAATGTAAACGACAAGAAGCTGATCTAAGACCAGTATCTCATGACCTGCCTGAGACAGAGTTATGAGAACACTAATCTATGTGGAAATAATTAGATTCCAATTAGCTCTGTAGCAATGGCATTGCTTTTTAAAAAATAATCAAAGAAATGTCAAAATGAGACAATGTAAACAGTAATCATTACTGCAATGACTCATCCTGGGTAGAATTAGAATCTGGAGCTTCCAAGAGTTTCAGTTTATTTTCTCGTAGAAAGAGAAGTTGTGTTTCGGTTCTTCCAAAGCACCTTGGACACTTATTTCCAGGCATCTACAATTGAAATAGCAATGTGGTTGATGAATTCCGAACAATTTCAGGCAGGTATGTGGTTTAATATATATCTATTATTGTGAGTACAGTTGGTCTGATGACTGGATATGTCACCTCCCCTTTCACAGTGTCAGGGAGGACAGGGAGAAATATCAAGTTCCACAGAGGCCAAAAGGAACAGAGCTGTTTACTTCACGAAGTTAATTGAGTATGGTGAGATCACTGTGATTCAGGGTCATGGAGCAGCTCATCTCTTCAGGCAAGGCTGCCAGGTTTAGCAAATAAAAATATAGGGTGACATTTAAATTCAAATTTCAGAAATCCAATGAATAATATTTTAGTATAAGCATGTACCAAATATTGCACATTATTGCAATTATTTGCTGCTTATCTGAAATTCTAATTGAACTAGGTGTCCTGTATTTTATCTGGCAACCTTATTTCAGAAAGTGAATAGAGTTTCTAATGCAATTAACCATTTTAGGCTTCTTTCAGTCTAATGTAAGTTCTTATGGTAAATATTTCAGGTTTCCAGAATCTCTACTTGCCAATAAAATATGAGCATACACATGGAGGCACAGACAGCTCCCACCTTCCTCTTCCTACCAGCAGAGTGGTTAGATAGAAGAATGAGGCATGGCTTTGACTTTCCTCTGTAATTCTTCATGTATTAAAAGTATTGATAGTCCCTGATAAATAGTCCAAAGAGATACTATTTTAAAGGTCTCTAATTCTAAAATAAAAGTTGATGCTTTTCGTTTAAAGATAATTTTTTGTGAGAGAAACTGTAGTGTCAACTCATGCTCCATGTTCTACTTGTCTTAAAAAACATATGCATAATCTGAAAAGATTTATGTGTGTGGCATTTAAACATGTCTATACAAGCAAATATATTCATTTGGCCTAGGATCTTTGGTTCAGACTATTAATAATTTAAGGTTTTCAAACTGTTTGATCTTACAATAGCTAGCATAGGATTACATTCTTACACAATTATGAAAACTTTAGGAATTTTGTCTGAAAGTTAATTTTTTGTATCATTGTTTCTCACCATGATAATACTTCACAATTTACAGTGTCTTTCCATGTGTTTTCTTGGCTCATGCTCTCAGGACCTTGTGATTTCAATACTGTTACCTTCTTAGAGAAGAGGAAGCTCCAGCTCAGGCTAAGCATCTTGCCTAAGGTCATTGGACAAGGAAGTGACAGAGGCAAGAAAACCCCTCAGGTCGTCTGACCCCAGTGCACTGCTCTTTCTGTTAGGTCAAGCTATGGTCTCAGTAATGAGTCTCAAATTTAAACCTTGGATATTATCTGAGAATGTACCACTGGGAAAGATATGGGCATTCTTTCCAAATGTCTGAAGACAATAATACTTGATTAATTGACGTCTCCCATAACTGGATCTCATTGGAGGCTTTATGTAAGATGCAGGCTGCCCCAACTCCTGTGCCTAGCAGAGACTGAAGGTGCATTGATTACCTCCCAGCTGCCCCCTCTTAGCCTGCCATGTACCCTTCCCTCCCCCTTCACCTTGCTCCCCATTCTGCTGTGCTTTGGTTCCAATTCTGTCTTCATAGGCCTTATGAAAATGCAGAGGCAGGGAATGAAGAAAGGGAAGAAGAGTCAGAAGAAGGTTGATGAGAGAGGCTGTGCTTTTTTCCTCCTCTATTGTCTGAGGGATGCACAGGTGTAAGTCATCTCAGCCCTCATTTGATTGTGTCAGAACCCCTCTTCCTTTCTGTACTGTTCTTTACTTCAGACCCCTCATCTTATCCCAGTACCCCTAGGGAAATATCCAAGGTAGCTTGAGCCTTGGTGTTTTTCTGAAATGTAGACTAATAATATTCCATTTCTCTACATCCCCTAAAATTCTTCATTAGCCTCTGGGGGGAGCTTTGTCTCTCTCAGTAATTTTTTTAAAACAAAAACAAAAATTATACTATATCATAGTTAAGTTTTTACCATCCTATCCCTTTGTTAAAAGAGGCAAAAAAACTACCTGACTTAAAAATACTTCAAAATATACTACAGTGCTTTAGTAATCAAAACATCATGGTACTGGCTAAAAAAAGACACATAGACCAATAGAACAGACTATAGAGCCCAGAAATAAATGCATGCATTTATTATGATCAATTGGCTTTCAACAAAGGTGCCATGAACACAAAATGGGGAAGGAACAATCTCTTTAGTGAATGGTGTTGGGGAAACTGGATATTCACATTTGAAAGAATGAAATTAAACCTTCATTTCACACCATATACAAAATCAACTCAAAATGGATTAAAGACTTATATGCAAGACCTGAAACTGTAAAAGTACTAGAAGAAAACATAAGGGAAAACCTCCATGACATTGGCTTTAGATCTGGCCCCAAAAGCACAGGCAATAAAAGTGAAAGTAGACACAAGGGATTATATCACACTAAAAACCTTCTACACACCAAAGAAAACAATCAAGAGTGAAGAGACAACTTATGAATCGGAGAAAATATTTGCAAATCATACATTCAATAAGTGATAATATCCAAAATATATAATGAACTCAACTCAATAGCAAGAAAAAAATAACCAGATTAAAAAATGGGCAAAGGATCTGAATAGGCATTTCTGAAAAGAAGACATACAAATGACCAACAAGTATATAAAAAAAAGGTTCAACATCACTAATCATCAGAGAAATAAAATGAAAACCACAATGAGACATTACCTCATACCTGTTAGGATGGCTACAATCAAAAAGACAAAATATAACACACATTCATAAGGATGTGGAGTAAAAGGAATTTTTGTACACTGTTAGTGGAAATGTAAATTAGTACAGTTACCACGGAAAAGAGTATGGAGTTCCTCAAAAAAGTAAAACTAGATCTACCATAGGATCCAGCAATCCCTTTACTAGGTATGTATTCAAAGGAAATGAAGTCACTATGTTGAAGAGATATCTACACTCCTGTGGAATCAATCTAAATATTCATCAACAGATGAATGAATCGAGGAAATGTGGTCTATAATACACAGTGACATACTATTCAGCCTGAAAAAAGAAGGAAATCCTGTCATTTTTGACAACATGGATGAACTGGAGGACGTTATGTTATGTCGAACAAGCCAGGCACAGAAAGACAAATATTAATAATACTACATGATATCACTTATATGCAAGGTCAAAACAGGTTGAACTCATAGAAGTAGAGAGTAGAATGGTGGTTACCAGAGGCTAGGGAATGGGAAGTTTGAAGAGACGTTGGTCAATGGATACAAAATTTGTTAGGAGGAATAATTTCAAGAGATCTATTGTGTAGCATGGTAACTATAGTAAATAACAATGTATTATATACCTGAAAATCACTAAGAGAGTAGAGTTTACATGTTCTCACCACAAAAATAAGTATGTGAGATAATGAATATATTAATTAGCTAGATTAAACCATTCCACAATGTATACATATTTCAAAATATTATGTTGTGTACCATAAATATAAATAATTATTTATAAATTAAAAACATGAAAAGTAGCCAAAATTCTTTAATTATTCCCACTTTCCAAATGGTTGTGCTTTCCTATCAGAGACAGGTGAGTTGAGAAAAAGCTGTTAGATTGAGTGTAGATCCTATGGTCAGTGGACAAGGAAAGCTGTTCTGGTGCAAAATCTGCTGCTATTAATGATAGATAAGAAGGCAGGCAAGTGGAAGAAGATAGAAGTGAAAAACCAGCAAACCATTTCAATGATAAACCCCTTGCTGCATTTGTCAATCCCATTCCTAGTTCCACTCGCAAATGCCCGTCTTGTCTTTACAGGTATCTCCATCTTCCGTTGACAGAATCCCTTCCCCCACACTAATATTAACCTAATGCTTACTATGTGCCAACTGCTAGTTATAGGATTTAATTTCATCCTACTTAAAAGCTCACAATTTATCCTGTTACTCTTTCATGGATGCTGGCAGAAGACAGAAGACTTGTGGGTCAGAGACAAAGATTTTATTACTGACAGCAGAGCAAGCAACACCACATTTGTATCAGTTCCACTTCCTATCCCTACTCCCCAAGACCCACAGGGTGATGTGTAGGAGTCCACATGGCCGCCTGCACCTGCAGTCGGTTGCATTACAGCAGAGGAGCGCTGGGCTTGAGGAACCAACCACTTTATAGCAGGCAGTAACCAAGTCTGCTCTTTGTCTCAGAAGGAGACATTGCCTCATCTCTCAAAGTTGCTGGCTATAAACACAACCCTAAACATGTCACAGATAAAGAGCAATCAGGGCCTTACATTCTTGGCATCTCCAGCAAGAATGTGCAGGGATGCTCAGAGATAGTGGTGGATTGCCTCTCCTGTCACAAAGTACTGCCATAAGGACTTTACAGTGATTAACTCATATATTCTTCAGAATGATCCTATGAGGTATTTTTATAATCCTCATTTTACACTTGAGAGAACTGAGGCACAGTGAGGTTTAAGTAACTGAACTAGGGTTCTACTGCTAGCCAGATGCAATGTCAGGCCCTCTGGCTCCAGAATCTGCCTTCTTTTCCAATGCACTGTCATTTTTATTGCCAAGTGAATAAAGATAAAGTACATGCTGACCAACTAGGACATGTGCTCCTAGCCATTCAAGTAAGAGCTCATGGCCCGTGTAGCTCCATGCCACCTGTTCATAATTTCGTGCTTTGCTCATGTGCTTCATTACTATAGTTCCACCCACCCCCACCCCTACTGTCCCCATTTCCTGCTGGTCTACATTTTCAAAGTTCTACTGACCCACTGTACATTTTCAATCAAGTGTATTCACTTTCTGTATCCTAAATTTATCAGTATGACCTTGGCTTCTATTTTTCAAAGGGAGAATTTTACAATTATATTTTTCTGGCTGAGTGCTAATATATGGCCCTTTACCTACTTTACCTGTTTTCATACTAACATGGGTTAGATGGGGAAATGTTGGTTGAAGGATGCAAAGTTTTAATTAGACAGGAGTTCTCAAGATCTATTGTACAGGATGGTGACTATAGTAAATAATAATGCATTATATACTTGAAAATTGCTAATAGAGTAGATCTTAAATGTTCTCTCCACCAAAAAGTGTATACAAGCTGATGGATATGTTAATTCACTGACTTTAATCATTTCATAATGTATACATATATCAAATCATACAATTTTACTTATTAATTATACCTAAATAAAGCTGAGGAAAAATGAGAAATATTTCTAAAAATGTAGATCTGCCATTGAGCAGAAATACAGGCAACATATTTTCTGGGTAACAGTAATAAACGTCCTGCTTATTTGCAATATAATGGGAGTGTTCTTGTTTCACCATTTTATGCCCCTATTATGGAAGCTACACTTTCGTAAATATATATATTCTTCATTTTGGCCTACCATATATTATGCTGTATTATATTATATATTTATTAATGTGACTGTATCTCTAACTGGACTATTAACACTTGAAGAACATGAACCTATATTACTAATTTTTTTTTATCTCTCCAGCAACTAGCCCAATGCTGAGTTCATAGCATGCACTTAATACATGTTTATGGGATGACAACATGCATAAATTGATTACACAGCTGCTAGATCTGGTACTATAGTCCTATGTACTAATACTTCCTAGTTTAAATGGAATTTGAAGGGGGAAATGACCTAGAAACTTATTGACCCAGTATAGCTATATAACTATGATAAAATGTTTTATAAATTTTCAACAAGTGTCAACAACTCTCTTCAGGATACAACCCTTTTTTTAAAGGAATGGTTTACTTATGGAGGTAAATATCACTTGTATAAAAAATAAGCCCAGTTGGTTAAAAATGAAACATTAATTACTAAGCCACAGGTTGATTTTCTTCCATGTGTTCACATAGAATGCATCATCAGCACATTGTGTATGTGACACTTGACTTGGAACACTGAATGCAACTAACTGGTAAGCAAAGCCCTTCTCATGGTGAGAACACCTGTGCAATTGAACTGCCATTATTTACCTACCATTTGTGTTTAAAGTATTGAAAGTGTAGTCTATATGCTACTCTTGAGAGCTGTTTTGTCTCAAATATTTTATAAATTTCAGGGAAATTAATCATTACAACTTGCCTATGAAATATGTAGAGAAGATTATCAAATTATTACACATTTGATCTGATAAATATTTACTGTCACTTCCTAAGCTAGTGACAGAGATAGGGTAGGCTGAAGGCTTCTTCTAGAATCCCAAGCTCTCCCCCTTTCTCCTTTCTGGCTCTTGCCATTAGCTCCCATTGTACCCTTTCTTATACCACATCTCTTTCCAACTCACAGCCACAGCCTGCTGTCCATTGCCCTTGCAGAACCTTTCCTACCATCCTCATCTGCTTTCCACTCCTGGACCCTGGAGTCTACCTCTACCCTTCTGTTAGTGACTGTAATTAGAATGGTGATAATGATTTCTTCTGTACTGACAGTAAGTGTTACATCCAGAAGTAAGGAACAATAGTAATTTATTAACAACAAGTAAACAACAGAAATTTATTCTTTCACAGAATCCAGAATCAAGGTGTCAGCTGGGCAATATTCCCTTGGAGGCTTTAGGGAAGAATTCTTCCTTGACTTTTGCAGCTTTCTGTGGCCACTGGCATTGCTCCCCTTGTGGCTTCATAACTCCAATCTTTGCCTCTGTCTTCAGATGGCCTTCTATTCTGTGTTTGCTTATCCTCTGTGTCTTCTAAAAGGACATTTGTCACTGAAGTTAGGAACCACCCAGATGATTTCGGATGGTCTCATCATCTCAAGATCATTAATTTGATTATATCTGAAAATATCTTTTTTTTTTTCAAATTAAGCTTATATTCAAAGGGTCCAGGCCTTAAGACATGGTTATATCTTTTTAGGAGGGTACAATTCAACCTACTACCATAAACTTTCTCTTATATCATGTCATTTGATCCTTATAACAAAATGATCCCTGGGGGAGAATATTTTATTATGCCCATTTTGAAGATGAAGAAACTGTTGCTCAGAGAGGTTAAATAAATGGTCTAAAGTAATACGGGCTTTTATATGACAGAACTGTCGAGATACAGGCATACCTCATTTTATTGTGCTTCACTTCATTGCATTTCACAGATACTGTGTTTTTTACAAATTGAAGATTTCTGGCAACCATGCATCCAGCAAGTCTGTTGGTGCCGTTTTCCCAACAGCATGCGCTCACTTTGTGTCTCTGTGTCACATTTTGGTAAATCTCTAAATATTTTAAACTTTTCATTATTATTATATCTGTTATAGTGGTCTGTGATCAATGATCTTAGATGTTACTATTGTAATTGTTTTGGGGCACCATGAAACTGTGCCTATATAAGACCATGAACTCAATCAATAAATGTGTGTAGTCTGACTGCTCCACCAATCGTCCCTCTCCCTCTCCTCAGGCCTCTCTATCCTCTGAAACACAATATTGTAATTAGGCCAATTAGTAACCCTCCAATGTCCTCTAAAAGTTCGAGTGAAAGGAAGAGTTGCACATCTCTTACTAAAATAAAAAACTAGAAGAGATTAAGCTTAATGAGGAAGGCTTGTCAAACGTCGAGATAGGCAGAAAACTAGGCTTCTTGAATCAAACAATTAGCCAAGCTGTGAATGCAAAGGGAAAGATCTTGAAGGAAATTAAAAGGACTACTCTAGAAAACATGCAAATGATAAAAAAGTCAAACAAACTTACTGCAGATACAGAGAAAGTTTGAGTGGCCTGGATAGAAGACCAAACCAACCACAACAATTCCTTAAGCCAAAGCCTAATCCAGAGAAAGACTCTGACTCTCTCCAATTCTGTGAAGGCTGAGAGAGGTGATGAAGCTGTAGAAGAAAAGTTTGAAGCTAGCAGAGGTTGGGTCATAAAGTTTAAGGAAAGAAGCCATCTCCACAACATGAAAGTGCAAGGTGAAGCAACAAGTGCTGATGGAAAAGCTGTAACAAGTTATGCATCAGATCTACCTAAGACCATGGATAAAGGTGGCTACACTAAACAACAGATTTTCAATGGATTAAACAGCTTTCTGTTGGAAGAAGATACCATCTAGGACTTTCATCAGCTAGAGAGGAAAATTTGTGCCTGGCTTCAAAGCTTCAAAGGACAAGCTGACTCTCTTGTGAGGGGCTAATGCAGCTAGTGACTTTAAGTTGAAGCCAAATCTCATTTTCTATTCTGAAAATCCTAGAGCCCTAAAGAACTATGCACTCTGCCTGTGCTCTATCAGTGGAAAAACCAAATCTGAATGGCAGCACATCTGTTTACAGCATTGTTTACTGAATATTTTAAGCTCACTATTGAGACATACAGCTCAAAAAAAAAGATTCCTTTCAAAATATTACTATTCATTGATAATGCATCTGGTTACCCAAGAGCTCTGATGGAGATGCATAAGGAGATTAATGTTATTTTCATGCCTGCTAATGTAACATTTATTCTGCAGCCCATGTATCAAGGAGTCATTTTGACTTTCAAGCCTTGTTATTGAAGAAATAGATTTCATAAGGCTATATCTGCCATGTATAGTGATTCCTCTTCTGGATTTTGGAAAAGTAAATTGAAAACTTCTTGGAAAGGATTCACCATTTTAGATGCCCTGGGAGGAGGTAAAAATATCAAAATCATCAAGAGATTGAAAAAATTTGATTCCAGTCTTCATGGATGACTTGGAGGGGTTCAAAACTTCAGTGGAGTAAGTAACTTCAGATGTGGTACAGATAACAACAGAACTAGAATTAGAAGAAGAGCCTGAAGTGTGACTGAATTGCTGAAATCGTATAAAACTTCAACAGATGAGAAATTGCTTCCTATGAATGAGCAAAGAAAGTGGTTTCTTGAGATGGAATCTACTCTTTGTGAAGATGCTATGAACATTATTGAAGTGACAATCGTGTCTATAGTCTAAAGCAGCAGTCCCCAGTCTGTTTGGCACCAGGGACCAGTTTCATGGAAGACAATTTTTCTGTGGACTAGGAGGCAGGGGAGATGGTTTAGGGATGATTCAAGCACTTTGCATTTATTACGCACTTTATTTCTATTAACATTATTATTACATTGTAATATATAATGAAATAATTATACAGGTCACCATAATACAGAATCAATGGGATGGGGAGTGGGAGTGGCTGTAAATACAGATGAAGCTTTGCTCAGCTTGCCTGCCACTCACCTCCTGCTGTGTGGCCCGGTTCCTAACAGGCCATGGACTGGTACTGATCTGCAGCCTAGGGGATTGGGACCACAGGTCTAAAGGATTTAGATTATTCCATAAACTTTAGTTGATAATGTAGAGGTAGGTGTGAAAGGAAGAGTGAATCAATGGGGCAAACTGCATTGTTGCCTTATTTTAAGAAGTTGCCACAGCTACCCCAACCTCCCCCGACCACTACCCTGATCAGTCAGCAGCCATCAACACTGAAAAAGCCCCTGCACCAGCAATAAGATTAGGACTCACTGAAAGCTCAGATGATCATAAACATTTTTTAGCAATATTAAGACGTGTGCATTGTTTTTTAAAACATAATACTACTGTAAGCTCAATAGACTACAACATAGTGTAAACATAATTTTTATAAGCACTGGGAATCCAAAAAGTTCACTGGACTCACTTTATTGAAATATTCCCTTTATTGAGGTAGTCTGGAACAAAACCCATAGTATCTCTGAGGTAGGCCTATATTGTTATCTATTGCTTTTGAACACTCTATAAAAGCATTTAGAAAATAAATCACTGATGTCCAGTTCTGTTCTAGAACTGACGGATTTTGTTTTCTGCTCATGCCACTTTGCAGTGCCCATTACGTTTCCAAGTTTTGCTGTGGTGGTTGTGCTAGCATCTCCTGTATTCTGCTTATAAATTGGTGAACACATAGCTTAACCCACTTCCTGTTCCAAGCCCACAAATAAAAGCTGTGATCTCTTATGCCAGAAACAGTTCTTCCATATTAAGCAATGGAAAGGTTGTAATAGCTTTTCATCTTAAAGGACAAAGAAGATACAGTGAAATGTATGGTTATCTGACCTGGTACGTCTAAGGTCCATATCTCATTAATTGTCTGTTTGATGAGGAGATAGAGTAGCCTTCCTGAAATATTAACTGAGAGTTTGCTTTCCCTTGTGGCTTTAATTCTCAAAATGTAAAAGATGCTGTAACCTTTCTGGCCATCTATGTGGCACTGCAGAGAGGTCCACCTGCCTACATTGATCACCGAGAAGAAATGGAAATGACCATGGCTGAAAAATTCCAGGGCAGAAGGGGAAATCCATGCTCCGCATTGTAACAGGGCACCACGCTTATTTAAACGTAAACCGAGGGCTTGGCTGGGTAGCCAGCCCTTTCCCAGTCTCAAAAACATGGCATTAGTGAAATGTCAGCTTACGTTAAGATCACCAGTGGCCTTTGCTGTGCACATTCTTCCATGTTTCTGCACAAAGATAGCAGAACACAGCCATGCCTCTGCTCCGGGGATCGATCCGCCTTCATGTTTGATATTACCTTACATGGCCGGGGCCAGGCGGGTGTGAGAGAGGGGGGCAGAGGGACCATGTTTACTCACTGAACCTTGAGGTACAGCTTTAGCAAGTGGCCAGGCGGCTTCGAGTCACTGAACTGACTGCAGTTGGGGCCCCCTTTTAGGATCTGCAGTGATAAGAGCAGATCTCTGAGGAGTTGAATGTCTTCGTGATCTAAAACCAGGGCAGTCAAGCTGAAGAGGATGTGTGCACTAACCTGTTTGCACTGAATACTCTCCATAAATAATTTACAGACATGACTGCTGGCTATTATTACAAAAATACTGGATTGCATTTTGACACATGCATCCAGCTTGTAAGTCAATAGATACGGTTTCACCTGGTGTGTGCAGACTTGGCTTCAGTCACCCATCCGAGTGTGTTTTCCAACAATGTAATTTAGCACTCCCAAACCAGAGGGAGAAGAGCTTTCTGAGAAGCCAGTACCTTTGACAAAACAATAGTTTGTCCTTCCAAGTTCTTATTTTATTATTCCTTAATAGGCTTCTGATTTTCTCCTTCTCCTCTGCATAAAATTCTTGTGAATTTCAAGTCATGTGCACCTAAGTTTTAAGTGAAATTGCTTGGATATGAGAACTATTTTTCTGCTTTACTAATTCAAAGGACATCTTCTATGGCACTGCTTGGTGTTTTTTCGGAGATGCACTTGAACCACCAGGAAGCATTTCACTATTGGTTCATTCTAACCCTATTCCCTACCCCTCCAAAATAGCAGTGTGGCTTTCTTTAGATTGGCATTTTCCCCAAAGGTGAGAGTATTGCTCCACAAAAACAAAACCCATGGCTTTGTAAAGTAGAAAAGCAGTTTCTGCTTTCTGCTGTCTCAGAAATATGTCCTACAGCAGCCTGGTAAATATGTAAGCAAGGAGCCACATTAGAGCTCCTTATGATGGTCGGTAAAGTTACATGACTCTTTCAGTTGTTTTTGGTTTTCGTTTTTAAGAGAAAGCCTGAGAACACCATTCAGATATTACTGTCTTTATGACCAATCGATAGCAGAGTTACAGGGTCTCCCTCATTCTTTGATGAAGTACATTTATATGCAACGAGGGATTGCATGTATATTTAATAAGAAACTCCATTATGTGTACACATGGCGGGAGAAAGGGAAAAAGAAGACGTTTGTGCTGGCTGTGGTAATGCTATAATAAGAAACGCGTCTAAAAATTACTTGCTACAGATTTAAAAGGATAATCTTGGGTGGAGGAAAAGCAGGTAGGAAATAGTGGTTCCAGGCGAAGATGGTTTTTAAATATTCACGTGCCTTAAGTAGAAAGCATCTGACAGTGAGCTCTTGATAACACACAATATTCTCTCATTAGAAATCAGCTATTCTACTAGGGTGAAATGCTTAGAATTTGGAAAAAAGAAACTTGTGACATCGGCAAAATTTGCTGTCAGAATGATTTTTTTTCTTCATCTATTCACATGTAAACATACACAAAAATATTAGCAGTTATTTCATTAAAAGCTTGTTTTTCTTGATAGAGGATTATTCAGCAGCAGTTGCCCTGGGTTGGAGGAGTTGTCTCCCATGCAGATATATCTGCAGTTCAACTTAAAGAAGTAATTTTGGAACGCTTAACACTTGAAATCACTTGAAGTTGGCAGCATGTCTTGGAAATTAATCTACTTATAAACTCTTTTGAAGCTGAAACTTTAAAAAAAAATCATTGTCAACAAATACCATGCAATAGCATTTATTCAATTGTAAGACATTTTTATAAAGTGAATTACATATTTACTAAGGTTTAATTAGCCTAAAATGCTAATTAGAGAAAACTAGGCATACATATAATAGAAGAGAGTATCTTTAAATTATTTTTAAAATAAAGTGTTAATAATAATACCTCTGTGGATTTTTATATGTCTGTATCTACCTCAAGTTCTGCAATCTCTTCCTTGTATTCACCCCTACACTCTATTTCCATTTTCATCTACTTTTCATGTAGCAAAAGATATTACCAAGTGAACCAGTTTCTAGATGATTGCCTTGACTCTGGACTCTCCGTTCTTTCATCAGTCTCCTGCGCAGATGTCACTATCCACCGGCCTTCCCCAGGCGCTAAGTCCCTTCCTGAACAGGGCCTCATAGGCTCTCCTGATTGCCTGTCAGCCCTATCCCATCTTCTCCTAAGCTGCCAGGGCTTCATAGTAGGAGCATCTTTACTTTTACAATGGCTTCAGGGTAAATCAGTCTTCACACGGGACCCACAGAATCCCGTGGCAAAGGCTGCAATAAACACATGTGGTTATATGGTTATCCATGTAGGATACAGCCTGGTGCAGGGAAAGGCTACCTGGAGTAAGTGAGGTTTAAGTTGGGCCTTAAAGAATAAACAATTTATGAAGCAGCAAATGGAAAAGACAGGAAAGATATTCTAACTATCCAAATTAGAGTCAAAAGTAAGCAAAAGCAAGAACAAAAACTGCTAAGCGTGCACAGACACACATATCTGTGCAATGCAGATAAACACACATACCCACAATCCTTTCTTTATTCCATTCCTAACAGCATGTAACCTAGTGCTAGCCACACTACAGTTACTGTTTCAAACTTGGGAGGCTACAGAATATGGATAAATCATGCCATGGCATAATAACAAATTCAGGTCATCAAAAATAGTTTCAAATGTAAGGAAAACATAAAAACTCCTTATACTTCTCCAAACTAGTTGAAATTAGGAGATGGCATGGTTTATTTGCAGCCTGTTCCTACTAATGAGGAGGAAGAGCTATGTGGTTAGGAAGGCAGGAGGGTTTCAAGAAGGATGAAGGCTTTTGGGTCCCCTAAGCTTGGTTCGTGTGTATCCTGCTGTGCACAGGTCACCCATCTGGTGCCTTTGGGCAGATTAGATTTGGGTGCCCCTTCCTGAGTATATTCAGCCTCATGCCAGGGCACATAGCTTAGTGAGCAAAATGTGAGCTGGAAACCAGCCCCCACCCACCTCCCAGCTGGGTGCTTTGAATTCTCAAGTCCTAAAGATGCAACAGAGACAGTACAAATGGCATATTTTACCAAATTTCAGGATACGTTGAGCTGATCTGTGTTGAGCTGACCTTGGAATAGTGACTAGCTAGAGGAGATCCCCAAAACCTTCTCTCTTGTCTCAGGTAAAGGGCATGTGCAAAGCAGTGAGCAGCAGCGGCGGCTTAAGCTCCAGAAAGACATCTGTCTACTGTGAGCCTTTAAATCTTGCCATATTCTGACAGGCACAATACACTGTGATAGGAATAAAGAGCTAAACTTGGCACATACTAGGATACAAGCCTCCAGAGAATGGTGATTCTAAAGGAAAAAAAAACAAACAATCATTTGGTTTGTCCACCAGTTAGAAGGAAAATTTCAGGGTTAATAGCAGACTATGGATTTCCAATCAGAACAGCATTATATTGAATGAAAAATGGTGCTAGCTGTACTCGTAATGTAATGCTGTGGGTTTTTTTCATAGCATTTCAACTATCTGCTCCTCTAATGAGTCTCAGTAAGTACTGAGAACACTGAAGCAGACATGACTTCAACTAGTTCAATATATAAAATACAAATACACTAAATATATATCATTTATATAAGTAGGTAAAACCAAACTTAAAAAGTTATCTTGTGATCCATCACCAGACAATTAAATAAGAAGAATATCAGTCTCTTAAATCTATCCCCCTGACTGGTTTTATGTAGGTCCTTCCATTTTTTTGTGGTGGAAATTCTGAACCTCAGGGAAGACGGTACTCTATTACCAGCCCATGATAATGTCTCCAGAAGTCAGCTGTAAACTTCCTCCACTGCCTCAAAGGATATAGGAAGCCTTCAGTGTATTCTCTATAATCCCAAAGTTAACAGATCAGCGTATTATGTCTTCTATTTGTCTAAAAGACACAAAGTTCCAAGCTTGGAGAATGGGAGGAAGGCACAGATCAGTATATTTCAAAATCAAAATAAAATGAGGATGTGTGAGTTTGGTGTCCCCAGACAGCCTATAAACCCCTTGAATGCAATGTCTTTTGCCTGGACCCAAACAGTAAGTGTTCTGTTAGTGTTTGCTGAATGACCGTCTTGGAAGAAGAGAGGAAAAGCTCTAGAGAGCATGACGACTTGTGTAAGTTCTAAAAATATTTTTTTTGCCCTCCTAGAAGAAGATATTCACATTTTTCATATGTTAAGTTTAATCCATATTTTTCATGGATTATTTTTCATGATTTCTTTTTCTATTTTTAAATGGGTCTTAAGTGACTTGGGATAAACATCTGAACCCTTGTTTTCAAGTAGTCCTTAACTTAGGGCTGCACATTGCATCCACTGCGTCTCTTGGCCCTTCCTCAGCGGGGGGGCAATATCGTCTACCTAATAAATGCCGAATGAATGACTATAGCAAAGTCGTGCTCTAGAGGGCAAACCAGATCCTAATGAATGGAATGTTTATTAAGCTGTCATTATTATATCTTGGTTTTCAACATTGGAGGGTCATCAAGAAAGCACATTTTTTCCATATCTGTGAGGCAGTCCACCTCGTTTACTCCCAAGTTTATGCCTATTTTAACACATGTGTTTCCTTTGACCCACAAAGACACTGTTGTTTGTGTAGTATCCTTGGCACACATAGCAAACCACTTATCACAAAATCAACAAACCCAAAGACACAAGATCAAGCACACCAGATCCCACAGCCTCAGTTCCTGAATGTCTTTATTCCATTTTCTCACTTCTTTTTTGTTATTCATCTCATTTTCCTTCTACTTTTCAATCTCAGTAGGTGAGCTGTTGGCAACATTCTGAAATAAGTAGAAATCCTTTCAGAGTCTCTTATACTCTGTGGGGGACACAGGAGAACTGTTTTGCTGGATGCAACCCACACTTAATTGCTGCCAAATTTGGAACCACAGACATGGCCTTGATCATCCATAGGCATAGGTGATGGATAGCTACTCCAGCAGTCTGCTAAGCCATCCATCTCTGTAGGAAAACGACAGTGAGAGCTGCAGAGAGTAGAGCTGACATCAGCAGAAATGACCACAAGAGTCAGATGAAAAGGCAGCAGAGGAGGGGGATCAGTCTTTAGTTTGTTCTCTGAGGCCCTTTGTGAACAAGGGCAATTCTAGTCACTTTGGTCCAGACACTTTACAGATCTTTCAATGCAAAGAAAATGGCATATCTTTAGGTGTAGGCAGTCATAAAAGTTCAGCAGAACTGGTAGGTCAATAATATTTTTCATGTAACTTTCCTTGCATTCTGAAAGATGGAAACTTAAACCGATATAAACTATATACACACCAATCCATCAGACACTTGAGTCTGTGTTATGGATTGGAACATTATTATTGAATAAAGCTTCCACTGTGTCTAAGTGGCAAAGCCAATGAAAGTGGCACAGCACTTACCTTCTGGAACATACAATCTTGATAGAATTTTGCTTTGAACATAATGTTAAAGTAAAAATGTGGGTAATAGTTCCAGGTAACTTGTGTAATTTATAAAAGGGTTGCTTTGTTGCCAGTAGATTATCATAAAAATGTAATTCTATGATAAGTATAATTCTATATGAGGGTGATAGTTTTAAGCAAACAGGATCTTATAATGCTACTTATATCAGTTTTTAATGGTAGAAATATTATCAACATTATTTTTATATTATTACAGTGGGTTGAGTAGTGTCCCTCAAAATATATGTCCACCTGGAATCTCAGAATATGATTTTATTTGGAATAAGGATCATTGCAGATGTATTTAATTTCAGAATTTTGAGATGAGATCATCCTGGCTTAGGATGGGCCCTAAATCCAATAGTAGTTGTCCTTTTTAAGTCATAAAAAAGGAGAAGACACACAGAGACACAGGGGGGAAGGCCAAGTGAAGACAGAGGCAGAGATCTGAAAGATGCATCTGCAAGCCAGGGAATATTAAGGGTTGCCAGCAGCCACGAGAAACTGGGAAAGGCACAATAGGTATTCTCCCTCAGAGCCTCCTGAAGGAATTAACACTGGTGCCACCTTGATGTCAGATTTATGGCCTCTAGAACTGTTAGAGGAATACGTGTCTGTTCTTTTAAGCCATGCAGTTTGTGATGGAAGCCCTAGGAAACTAATATAGTGATATAACATCACAATTTTATAGTAATTATTTCAGTCCAGAGTTGTACCCAACTTCTTACCTAAGCTCCAACTCATATCCAACTGCTCATTGGTTGTTGTATTAGTCAGGGTTTTCCAGAGAAACAGAATCAACAGTTGTTTGGTCAAAATATAAGAGATCTCATACACACACACACATACACACACACACACACATATGAAAGATTTATTTAAAAGAAATTGGTTCATGTGACATGAGAGCTAGCAAGTTTGAAATCTACAGGGCAAGCTGGCAGGCTGGAGATACAGGTAGGAGTTGATGTTGCAGTCTGGTGGCTGAATTCCTCCTTCTTTGGGAAACCTCTGTGTTTGCTCTTAAGACCTTCAACTGATTGGATGAAGTTCACCCTCATCGGGGAGGGTGATTTACTTTACTTAAAGTCAATTCATTGTAAATGTTAACCATATCTAAAAATTATACCTTTACAGCAACATCTAGACTAGTATTTGACCAAACAATTGGTCACCATAGTCTAGCCAAGTTGACACACAAAATCAACCATCACAGTTGTCTAATAGTTTGAGGTGTCTACCTCAAACTTAAAAGAAGCCCTGACTAGTACTTCATAACAATAGATTTCCCTCAGTATTTTCTATTATCTGTTATTCAGGCTGAAAAAAGATTCAAGTCATCTTAGATTGCTTTTTGTCCCTCAAAATGATAAATACACAATCAGCAAGTCTTGCTTCAAGCAAGATAGCACAGATCTCACCTGTGCTTACCACCTTCTTGGCTACCATCTTAGCCAAATCTTCTCCCACCTGGATTTCTACAGTAGCCTCCTAACTAACATTCCATGTTTACTTCTGTGCCCTTTATGACCCATTACATATATATGTAAAATTCTGGCCTCTGTGATATATTTATCAGATAATATCCCCTCCTAGCATAAGAGCTTACAGTGGTGTCCCATTGCCACAGAATAATATCCATTTTCCTTACCTTGGCATGCCAGGCCCTATCTGATCTGATTCTTGTCTCTTTTTCAAGTCAGTTTATACAATTCTCCCTTGCATACATTGCACTCAGGTTGCCCGTGCTTTGTGTCTTCTATTCTTTCATTCCATTTCCTAAGGAGGTTCTTGCTCCAAGGTCTTTATACTTACTCTTTGCTTTCCCTGAAATGTTCTTCACTCAAATATTCTAATGTTTCGAAGATTTTTGCTTACTCCTTTAACAGAGTGGTTATCAGACCAAACTTCTGACTGAGAACTACAAAAAAGCCAAGTAAAATACAAAAACACACCAAAATAATTGAAGAATCAGAGAATAACCAAGTAGCCAGGATTTTAGGAACCAAGATCCTAGATAAGAAGAAAATGGCATGAAGGGGAGGGATGTCTTGGTCTGCTTGGGCTGCCATGACAAAATATCAGTGAGACTAGGTGGCTTAAACAACAGAAATTTATTTCTCACAGTTCTGGAAACTGGGAAGTCTGAGGTCAAAGTGCTGGCCAATTCAATTCCTGATGAGGGTGCTATTCCTGACTCACAGATGGCTACTTTCTTGCAGTGTCCTCACAGGACAGGGAAAAAGACAGAGAGAGATGGGGAGAGATCTTATAAAGCCACTGATCCTATCAGATTGGAGGCCCACCCTTCTGACCCCAGGTAACCTTAATTGTCTCTTAAAAACTGATCTCCAAATACAGTCCATTGTGGATGAGGGCATCAAAATATGAATGGTGGGTGGGGAGGCACAATTCAGTCCCTGGCAGAGGGCAGTAATTTCTTCTGCCTTTTTCCTTGAAACATTTGCTGATTTGTGGCGTAAGTTCAAAAGGCTGAATAAAAAGCAGTGACTTGGGGCATTTACCAGTGTCATAGGACTTGGAAAATAAACACTTAGTTCAGGGGTACTAGGACACTCAGAAATAAGACAGATGGGTCTTAAAGAAAAGAAAATTTCAGAGAAGTGAGCCACTTTTTTCCTCAACATATTTGCCAATTCTTAAATTGCAATGGTTGAGAGGCTTAGAAAAGCCAACGATAAACTAGAAATTAAGAAAGTAAAAATCTGAGAAGAACTTTTGACAGTTTCACTGTGCTGGGAAGATAAAAATTAGGTTTCAGGGCCTGCCACCCCAGGCTTTTAGTTGAAACCCCTAAAAGGATATGACCTAGAAGTAAGGTCAAATTAGAAATAGATCAGCTCTGTAAAGACTGGCAGTCTTCAGTCATCTCACCCCTTGTTGGAACAAGTTGGTCTGCTCCTAACCTTAACCCCTCCCAAAAGAGAATTAAATCACCTCTGAAGGAAGGTAGCATAATACAGAAGTGCTATATTTTTCATACATAATTTCTGGCATTCTAACAAAAAACACCAGATTTTCAGCACACAGGGCCAAATGCTGAAAATGAAGAGAGAAAGAGGAAAAAAAGATAACAACATACCACAGGGAGTCAAGATATTGACATTATCTGATGCATATCTTTAAATAATTATAATTAATATGTTCAAGAAAATAAATGGCAAAGTGAAGAATTTTATCAAAGAAATGGAATTAAAAGAATCAGGTGATAGTTTTAGGGATAAAATATAATGACTGAAAATGATAATTAATAGATGGATCCAGCAGCACACTAGAGACGCAGTAGAAGAGATTAGTGAACTGGAAGACAGGTCAGCTCAAAATATCTAAATTAAAGCACAAAGTATAAAAAAGGCAGAAGACATAGAAAAGAACATACAAAACATATAGGACATGGTGAGAAGAACTAAAAGAGAGAAAAAAGAGAATGGAACAAACCAATAAGTGAGAAGATGCTGCCAAGAATTTTCCAAGACTAATGAAAAATTACTGAGGATCAGATTCAAGAATCTCTACAAACTCCGAGTAGGATAAATACAAAGATACCTAGAACTAGACACACCATAATAAAACTGCTAAAAGTGAAAGATGAAGAAAAAAACTTAGCCAAGAATAATACTAACAATGGACATTTCAATAGCAGAGGAAGATGACAATGCAATAGCATCTTTAAAAATTCTGAAATAAATAACTAACCAACCTAAAGGTCTTTACCCAGTACAAACGAATGTGACATAAAATGTTTCAAAGATGAGCGTGAAATAAAGATGTCTTCAGATAAACAGAAACATTATTACCAGCAGCCCAAACTGAAAGAGAAGCTAGAAGTTCTTCAGTTGGAGGGAGAAAGATTCCGGAAGGAAGCATAAAAGTACAGGAGGAAATGAAAAGTAATGGAAGGGAAAAATAGGTGAGTAAGTCTAAATGAGTATTGATCACATACTTGTACAATAATAGTAACATCATGTATAGTTTTAAATAAATGATATATGCTCCTAATAACATAGACTGAAAATTTATAACAGCTGTTTTCCTTCTCATCATTCAGGTCTCTCCTCAAACATCACCTACTCCGAGCTCTTCCCT